>QEPC01002961.1:818836-848033 GCA_003113815.1 Sphenodon punctatus | reverse complement strand
TATCCTAATAATTAACTACAAAGGCTTTGTCCTACAAACAGACTGTATCTCTATCTCTATAACTAAGCTAACTATTATGTGTGTGTGTGTGTGTGTGTGTGTGCGTGTATATATATATACAATATTACACAGGGGAATCACAAAGAAGACAGGGAGTGGTACAAAACTGAAATGAAAATCAATCTAATAATAATCCTACTCTAAGTAAATCCAAAACTTAAAACAGGGGAAGGGAATCAGGGATGGAATAAGAGGGAGAGGGAAAGGATTCAATGGAGGGGGGAGGGAGGAAGGAAGGAAGGAAGATTGAACACAGGGAACACAGGGAGGGTTAAAAATAACACCTACATCTATCTAATCTAAGCTAAATAAATTATAATATGGAAGTAGATGGGCTGGATGTGTGAAAAGGGGGGAGGATTACAATGTATTGAGGAGAACAAAACTGCTGGGAGAGGGAGACTTCTGAAATGCCTGCTGTTCAGGAACAGTGACTAGCTCAGAAAGTGTTGGGAAGTGGGGAGGCAATCAGTTTTGTTTCCTGCTGCGCCCGCCTCAATGCAAGCCCCATTGGCTCCAGGCAGCCTAGCCCTTGGCCATGGTCTGAGGAGAAAGGGGATGGTGATTGGGCAGACTGGCTGCTACTCCAAGCCTCTCCACCTCTTGTGCCTGGAAGTCTTCTCCTCAGCTGACTCCCCCTTCCTGTCACGTTTTGTCTTCCAGTGACATGTTTTTGCCACCCGAACTCACCCGAACGCGATCTGAACTGACTGAACTGTTCGGTCATTTCAACGTTTGGAATTGAGTTCTGTTTGGTCAGTTCGTTTGGATTCGGGTTTGGGTTCGGGTTCGTTTGCCCATCCCTTTTCCCTGGCCACCAGATGTTGGCCCACTAGTGCCCCAGGACAGGTAGGCAGCTTTCCTGGAATGCTTCTCCTGGAAGATCACAGTTGCACATTTCAGGCCAAGGGCTTCCCAGGTGGGCCAACATGGGCCACAGTGGACCAATGCATATGTTTGATCTGCCATCCTCGCTGCAGGGCAGGGACCACAATAGTGTAGCTGACTGTCATTGGCTGCCATGGCTGCCCATCATGGCTGGGGAGAAGTCACTGGGCGTGGATTGGGGTGGTGGGACAGGTCGCCAGTCACCCAGGTTACAGGCATGATAAGTACCATCTGTTGACCTGGAAAGTGGTAGTCACTGTTCCCCACCCTGGGCAGCGAAGTCTCTGTACCGGCCCTATGTCTGTTTTCACTCAACGTAGGGAAGATGGGCAAGCATGAGCAAATGAGAATGCAGTATGGGCTAAACACAAAGATGCTGGGTTAGCTCAGGTTGACCTCTAACCTCTTTCTTGCCTGAAGACAAGCTCTGTGTAGCTTGAAAACTTGTGCACTCTCTGGCCACGCTCTTCCTTTATTGAAGTCAATGGCAAAACTCCCACTGACTTTAATGGAGGAGAATTGTGCTGCCATAAACAGAAAGGGGTCCAATGCTTTGGGACTCTGATTCTTTGGAACAACACAGTTAAGTTCAATTCTTTATTTGTTCCCAGAAATTTGCTATAACAAAGAGCTCCAATATATAAAAGGTTAAAAGAAACACAGGAGTGAGAATAAAACATAAAGTAAACAAAATTAAACTCACAATGATAATAGAGAACCACAGTAATCATGACAAACTTAATAAAAGTAAAATGATCCAGCTGAAGGAAGCCAGCAAATTCAACAAAGCCTGGGATGCACTGACTAGTAAAGCAGTTTTCCCATCAAATCGCGTAGTCCGTGTCAAGATACAGGCTATACACCTAATAACACAGTATTTAGAGGTGTAGTGTCTCTAAAGTAGGACCCTGACCCCTAAGCATTAACACTTTCCCGTCTCCTCCCCACAAGTTTAAGGAAGCAAGCAATTGCTTTATTACAGTCTGGGTCTGTTGTTACCAGTAAGTTGAACATCTTATCCTCTATGGAGAGGGAAGAATTCTGAAATAAGGGTTCTATCCATATTTCCCTAAGATCTGTGTACCACGGGCAATGGAAGAGGAGATGTTGAACAGTTTCCACTTCCTGTAAGGCACAGGTACAAATTCTGTTAGTATAGGGAATGCAATCCCTTCTGCTAGTCACTACCACTGTTTCTGTCAGATTAAACCGGAGGAGAGTTATCCATCTCCTTAAGTTAGGATCTTGCATTTGGAGAAGAGAAATTTCTAAGGCGCAGTTGTGTTTAACTTGTGAATACATTGGTGCGATCTTAGTTATTGCTACAGCTTGCAGATCACTCATTATAGCTGAGTCTCTGATTTTACATTTTAGTTCAGTCTTATCGACAGTATAGTTAAGTGTCTCACTGTCATTCAGGGGGAGAGAAAGGTTATCAGCCAGTTTTTTAATACCCCTCCACCATTTGTATTGAGGAGTACCTGAATGTGTCCTTTGTTCCAAATAGCACTGAGATGCCAGAGGAGAGACCCTCCCCTGAGATAATTTGCACCAAAACAGTAAGGCTCTAAGATTACAATGAGACTGGAGCAATAACAAACCTGTTTCGAGCTGAAGCATGGCGAGGGGAGTAGCTCTTGGAACTCCTAATATGCTCCTTAAAAAGATGTTTGGGGGAAGTTCCCATCTGGGGTCATAGCTATAGAACCTTATCTCAGTTCCAAAAAGGAGTTGGGGGAGCTCAGTTCCAAACAGGAGTTGGGGGAGAGCCTTAGCCTTAAATACACCCACAGCTAAATCAAGAGGGGCCACTAGGGTAGAACGATACAGCCTTAAGATCACAGCAACAGTCTGTGATGCCTTATTTGCACAAGTTTCCTGACTGGCCCTCCAAGCTTGGATATCTGAAAATATACGTCCAAGATAGGGGTAGTGAGTCGTCCGAGATATTATGTGTGATCTCACTCTCCACTTCTATTTTGGGGAGGCCGTGCCAAAGCACATGGTTTTAGATTTGTTGACGTTAACAGCCATATGATTTTGAATGCAGAATTGGTTGAGGGCATCTAGCCACTGTTGGAGACCCTGGCTTGTCTGAGATAGGAGGACTATATCATCTGCATAAAGGAGTATAGAAATTGGTCTCCTCTGAATAAGAGGGGGCGTAGTATGGGTGGCTCCTAGCATATGGATCAAATTGTTTATAAAAAGATTGAACAAGAGGGGGGCCAAAAGGCAGCCCTGCCTTACTCCCTGCTGAAGAACAATAGTAGACTGGCCACAAGGGCCCACTCTAACCACCACCCTGGCATTTCCATGGAGTGAGATGATAAGTTCTAAGAGATCAGGGTTGATTCCCATATTACGTATCTTCTTCCATAAAAGCTTCCTGGGAACAGAGTCAAAAGCTTTGGCAAGATCTATATAGGCTACGAACAGCTTGGCTTTCCTTATTTGCGCATATTTGTCAATCAAATGCAAAAGTATAAAACAGTTGTCCAGGGTTGACCTTCCTGGGTGAAAACGTGCCTGCTTGTCTGCCATGGAGGATTGAGATTGCACCCAGTCTTCAAGAGAGGTCAGGAGAACTCAAAAATACAATTTGCTTAAGACCGGGAGAAGAGTAATAGGTCTATAGCAAGTGGGCTCATTCGGGTTTCCCTTCTTAAAGATAGGGACAATAATGGCTACTGCCCAGGCACTTGGAATTAAGTAAGTGGCCTGGATGGCTGTAAAAAACCTAGCAAGAATGGGGGTCCACCATCCAGAGTTGTCTTTAAACAGTTCTGGGGGCATGCTGTCTATACCCGCTACCTTGCCTGACCGAAGTTTGCCTATAAATTCAACGACTTCCCTCTCCCAAGGTAAATGGAGGGGATTGTAACCTAGCTGCTGAGTACAAAAGTAAGGGAGAGATCCAGTTGCTAATTTCAGGGCAGGAGTCACAATACAGATCCCTGTAAAAGGAGATCCAGGATTCGTCCTTAATTTGGGCTGTTCTACCTACTCTGGCCGAGTGCTGCCAGGTGTTAAGAAGATGCCAGAATTTGGACGAATCTTGAATCTTAGCTGCAACCTGGAGGTCTGTCCAAGTTTGAGATGCCTTGAAGGCCTTCTTGGCCCATAGAAGGTCATAATACTCCTTCCTTTTGGAGGTTTATAAGTCCCAATTGGTTTTCAGGTGGTATCTGCTCCAAGCCCTCCTAGCCTTAGCCAACGTACTCTTAGCAGTTCTACACTCCCGATCATTCCAGGGGTTGCTGTTAATTTGGCGCTTGGCATTTAGCTGTGAAAGCACTTCTTTAGTAACATATGGGAGTAAGCGCTCAAAAATGGTTTCCATCAAGGCATATACATCTGCATGGTCATCTGCAGCCATAAGAGACTTGTGCATGTTTAAAAAATCTGGCAAATACAACTGAGATACCTGTGATGAAACCGAGGTCGTCCATTTAACTGCAAGCCGAGTCCAGGATGCACCGGTAGAAGGTAAGTGCTCCTGCCCTTGAAGGTTCCCCAACCCTGTTAAGTCCAGTTGTAAGGGGTAATGATCCCCCTCTGGTCTCAGCAGGACCGTGAGTTCTTTAAATACGGGGAAATGGATTGGGACAATCATGACATAGTCAATCACGCTGGTGCCCAAAATGGAATCGTAAGTGGACTGGCCAAAATGGTCCAAAGGTGACCTCCCATTAACTATCAGAAGGCCCAGTTCAGATATTAACTGGACTAACGTCTTCCCATGGGCGTTTACAGTTGCATCCATAGACTCTCGAGAGGGGATCTTAAAATAAGATTGCAGCTGGGAATCAATGCTATCCAGGAATAAATTCCCTGTTCTCTCATTGAAATCGCCCATTATCAGCAGGACGCTGCTGGGATAATCTTGCACTAAATGATCTAATACACCAGTTAAATGGTTCCAGACATTGGGTAGGTAATAAGGAGAAGGTTCAGGAGGAACGTAAATGTTAACAATTAAAAGTTCCTCCATCCCTGGCATTTGATATGGAGAACCACACAGTTCTTTAGGGAAACTGGGATTCACTTACAACCTGGTTGAATTTTATTAGAAACCAGTGTGATGACGGCACCCAAACAGTGGCCTTTCTTCGCCTCTTTTGTACCAGAGACACCAAAAGCCTGGAATCCATCCAACCAGAAAGAATGCATTGCATCTTGTAGGAGCCAGGACTCTTGGAAATATAATACGTCATTGTTGGTTACAAAGTCAACCCAGTCAGCATCCAATAATTTGGATCTAAGGTCTTCAGTGTTCCATGAAAGACAGCTAAGCTTAAAGAACTGTGGTTGTCATAACGAGGGAGAAGTTATCTCTTCATAAGAGAGTTGCACCTCCGCTGAGGTGGAATAATAAGTTGGCTGGGGAAGTGGCTTCTCAATAGCTAAGGATAGTTCTTGGGTCTTCTGATGTGTCATGACAGCCCATATACTAGGGAGCAGAGATGAGCAAATGGGAGGAGGTGGAGCTGAAGTTGGCAGTCCCCCATTGGGATTGCTACCAGAAGTGGGCATGGATTCAATAGCACCCAAATGCCTTGGGGCTCCCTGAGAATCACATTTAAATAAGTTCGAACTAGGGGAATATCCTGTAACATCCAAGAGATCCCATTCAGTCACCATATCCAAAGTAACACTGGTGTGAGATTGGGAAGTTACGCTTATGGAGTCTGGCAAACCCCTGACTTGATCGTACATGGTTGTAGAAGAATAATCTATGGTTCGTGCCAGCATATTTTCAACTCTCTGTATGAAAATACCTGAGGATTTGAGGTGCCCCCATGCTGACCATAGCTTGGGTGCGATACCCCGCAATTTGAATACAATTTCCCATCTATGGAAATGGCCCCTACTTAAAAGTGGTATGATATCAGACAGCAACCCACCCCGAGTGCACAGTAATTCCCATGGAGAATTTAATGTACTCCATGAGTCTGGAGAGGTCCAAGGCCTCACACCTCAGGAACCCAAACCTTTTCCTCTTATTAAAATGAAAGGTGAGAGCTGGAGCCCAACCCTCTTTGGTATCCTGAGGCCAGACCTTGGGGAAAGTAAACTTCCTAACATTGTGAACAGGGGGATACTTGTCAGCACTGAGGCAATCAGTTAGTTGGCCTGTTGATGGATCACGTAGATTCCCTAGAGGGAACTTGTGCCTCACAGGGGAATACACAAGGCCTCCCTGCATATTGCTAGCAGGGGTATCCCTAGAGGAGAATAGGCAGTATGAGTCGGGGAAGATGCTGATATAAATTGGGGCTCCTGCAGCATCCCCAGGGGCTGGTTGTCATTCTTAGTTGTCTGTACAAGGGCTGTTGGTATCAGCTTAGAGGAAGATTCTGGAGTAGATGGTGGGCAGGAATCAAAGAAAGCAGAAATGGGAGGAGCTGGCAGGTTTGAAACAATCCCACCCATTGCAACAGAGAAGTTGTCAGTTTGAATGGCTATGTCACACCCTGGAGGGGCCGTAGTGACAAGGGCCTGGGGGATGGTTTTAAACTGGTTAAATTCCATCCACAACCCACCAACTAAGATCTTCATGGAGAAGAGGAGGTCGTAAGAATGGTCCAGTTTTTCCTCCGGTTCTTTAAACCTTGTATCCATGTCTATCTCCTGCCTATTTGTGTAGTCATCAAACCTTTTAATTATGGATAAAAGGTGGACATAGAGATCAGCAAGATTGATAGGCAGATGTGAATTGACAGCCAACTGCGATGCCATGAGAGGCTGTCTGTCATGGGGGGATGTGGGGTTTACAGCTAGCTCTTCTACAGTCCCTCGTGGCAAAGAGGGAGAAAAAAATTGCGTCAGCTTGAATTGAGTAGAGACGGGACCCCCTGAAGGCCTCAACCCTTCTCAGCCTGATCAATTTCAGCTGCCAAACTGACATGGGAGCTGGCCAGACGGGATCTGAGCTCCATAGTCCCTGCCCAGGTTTCCAGGAAGATATCTTACCCAAATACTAGTGTCCCCAAGTAACACGTACAAACATATACAAGACGAGTCCGCCTAGCAAGGGTAAGACAAGAGAACACAGCAGCAGGGGATCAAGGACAAGGCCCTTGCATGACCCGCACCTATGACCATGTGCACAAGGAGGCACCCCTACGTGTGGAGCCCTCAGACAAGCATGAATAGCCCTGTAAGCAAAGGTAAAGGACAGGTTTGCTGCCTCTTGCTCACAGCTGCACCAATTGTCGGTGCTAATTGGGGCAATGTCCACAAGGTCCAGGGCACAGAGCTCAAGAACACCCCCACAGCTCTCTGAATGTGTGGGACGATTCCAACAACGGTTCTGACAAGCCTTAAGGGGAGGGGCGCCAACACCAACGTGTCCCCATGAACGGCCCTACCAACGGGCAACACCCTTTGGTGTCGCCCTTCGACTGGCGCCCAAAGGGCACCTGGCCCTGGTTATATACCTGAGTGGGAGGGAGGGAACTCCAGTGAGTGGCAGGCAGTCACAGCTAGACAGACAGGCAGCCCCTCCAATACCTGCTGCTTCCACACTCCAAGCCCTCCACAAGCCGGAACAACACAACAACCAGACTCAACAACCAAATATGAAGAGTGAGGATGGATGGAGTGTTGCATTAGCAGAATGCTGGTGCAATGACTCCTTAAGAAAAAAAATACGTATTTTTAGGCTTTGTCCTGCAAGTACTTATTCAGCATGCTTCCCTCTAACACATGCATAAGTACAGGATAACAGCTTTGTGAAGCAAACTATGGACAAAGTATACTTTCAATTTTTCAATATGGAAACCTGGAGAGTGTTCTGAGTAAGTGAGAGGGAGATTGGTACCAGAAGACTGCAGATTCCTGGTGAAAGTAAAGAATTTTTTTTCTTTAGGATACTTCTTATCCTCTTTCTTTGGTATGGTAATTAAATATTTAATTTAAATATTTAATACATAACAAGATCAGTTCATTAGCAGATTACATTTGTAGACAAATAACATACATCTTATTCCTGATAGAGAAAAAGAGCTGGAGAAAATCCACATGCCTTTTGCAAGGCTCTTATTATTTAACCCTTACCTTCTGCCATGGGGTTGTTTTCCATCTCCCGGTGGAAAAAAACATGAAAAATATGGTAATTCGTGGCTCTACAAGTTTGAGAATTTATGACATTATCACCAGCACCTCTGGGCATAACATACTCAAATTTCATCCAGATATCACTTACCATTTGTCTTCTATAATAAAAAAACTTTTTAAAAAGGCCTGGGGTGGAAAAATAACCCCAGCGTCAATGGAGTTTTCCTATTGGGGTGGAATTTCAACCCCGCCAATGCATTTCAATTGGGGTGGATTTCCACCCCAGCTTAAAAGCAGTCAAATCAACATTTTAAAAGGCCAAAAGATTGTGTGGCTACTGTAAAAAAAAGTTACATTTTATTGCACACTTGCAATCCCCAGGCCAAAGTCAGCTTGGGGTAGAAATCCCCAGATGGAATAAAACCATGAATAAATATGGTAATTCGTGGCTCTACAAGTTTAAAATTTTAAAACATTATCACCAGCATGTCTGGGCATAACATACTCAAATTTCATCCAGATATCTCTTACCGTTTGTCTTCTATAATAAAAAACACACACAAACAATGCCTGGGGTACAAATTACCGCAGCGTCAATTTCCTATGGGAGTGGAAATCCACCACAATGCAGACTCTAAAATGTCTGTGTGTGTGTTCTGGGCATAGATTTTGTGGCTACTGTAAAAAAAAGTTACATTTTATTGCATACTTTAAATCCCCAGGCCAAAATCAGCTTGGGGTTGAAATCCACCCCATGACAACTTGAGTGTAGTTTTTTTCGTGACAAAAGATATGGGTTAAAATGCTTCTGGTGGCTAGGGTGTGGGGATACAGGCTGTGATCCTTGATCCTCTCACTCTGTGGGTTCAGTAGGAACCACATAGGAGAACTAAATGCCTTTACAGATGCTCCTCCCCATTATACAAATACATAATTAGATATTTCTGCTACTTGGGATGAGGAGATATCTCCAAATAAGCAACCACTGAGAGGGAAGACTGCAGCTTACAAGTCTCAGAGGGTAAAAACATACATGATGTAACTTTGTTGTAACACCACATTAACATTTCTTATAAATGTTGCAGGGTTGTATTGGCACCCTGTGCAACTCTGTAATATGCATAAGAAAAGTTAAAACTGTGTTAAGGTGCATGTCTGTTTTCTTTTTCACTCAGAAACAAATGCTGTCCTGGTTCATACAAATCTAAAATAAATAAATAAATAAATAAATACACACACAAACACACACACACCCTGCCATGGCACTTGGGATGCTTTACAAATAACTAATAAACACAACTGTTAATTCTCACAAAAATGCTGTGAGGTAGGTTAGACTGAGAGAATATTGTGACCGGCCCAGGGTCACCCAGTGAGTTTCTGGCTAAGGCAAGACTTTAACCAGTATCTTGTACTGTGCACTTAGCCATTACACCATTAAAATGAATGTACTTTACACAAAGCAGGGCAAAGGCAAGGGCTTCCTGGCCAGTCATAGATATGGGGAAAGAATCACAGGGGGGACCTGAATAGAGCTGTGGGTACTGGGTAGGGGAGTAAATGATCTCCCCACCCAGTGGCTTTGTAATGTCAAAGGTTGGGTTGCCGTCAGAAGAGCTAAAAAAAAAAAAAGCCTCCCCCATTTCCCCCATAACTGAAGCAGCATTTCCAAACTCCAAACTCTGACTTTCCATAGAACAGGAACAGAGTGCCCATGGGAGTTTAATGGCAAATTACAAACTTCTTGTGCCTTGCCAGTATTTTTATTTTTGTAGCTCATTTAACCAGAAAGATGTTATTGAACCTCAAATTCTCACATGACATAAATTAGTGCATTGGCACTGAAGTCAATCAAGCTGGAGTAATTTTCACCAGTCAAGCATTCTGACCCTCAAACTTTAAAAGACTCTAATATGCCTTGTGTCTTTTTTTATATGGGTTTAAGAAAGCCTTGTGCTCCTCTAGGTGCATGCTCATCATCCCAAATATTAGCTCAGCAAATTCTTAGAAGCATAAAAGGCTGAATTAATCTTTGCTATAACTCTGTACAGCAGGGATTAATTTGACTTAAGATCTTTAAACTGTGCCAGGTATTGGTTCTCATTCAAAAGTCACAGCAGTGAGGGGAATTAATTTAATTCCTATAGATCTAGCAGAAGTCACATTGTGTCTTGCTGCCATAGTAGCCGCAGCTGTGGGACTCGGGAGGCTCATCACTATGTACTGTGGTCTGTCACAGTTTCTCAAAATGGATTCAGATAAGCGAATGTCATTGAACCACACATGTCTATGTCAAATAAAGTTGAAGCTGGCAATAAAATTCAAAAACAAAAATAGAGAGGAACCCTCACAATAGCAAATTCCTTCTTATAACAATCCCCCAGGGACTCCCCAGCTATTTAATTTTACTCTGCTATCAGGAATTGCCAGTCAGCAATGCTCTCTCCCAGCATAATGAGAGCTTCAGAAATGAATGACACAGATGATGTCATAGTCATCTAAGCTTAGAACAGACAGGCCAATTTATTCTTGCAGTTCACAGCAGAATACAGCCTAACTAGGGATGTGCGAATGCGGTTCAGACATTCGGGGTTTGGCCCAAATTCAGCCAGTTCGGTAGGGATGTGCGAACAGAACCGAGTTCAGAAATTTGGTTTGGTTCGGTTCGAAAATTGAGTTCGGTTCAAAAGTTTGGTTCGGTCGACTGAACTATTTGAGTTCGGTCGAATTCCAGACTTCTGAACTGAGTTCATACATTCAAACCCGGGTTTTTTGGCCTTCCGAACTGGTTCAGATTCAATCGAACAGTTTGGTCGAATTAGAGTTCGGTTCGAAAGTTTGGTTCAGTTGACCGAACTATTCAAGTTTGGTCTGAACTCCCAACTTCTGAACTGCGTTCGTACATCCCTACAGTTCGGACAGCTGAACCAAAAACCCAAACAAAACACCAAAACCCCTGACCAGTTCGACCGTGTTCAAATGAGTTTGGGTGCATTCGGGCAGGAAAAACCCTGGCTAGCAGACACAGGGAGGGGGGGCAGCTGAGGAGGGGTGGAGAGACACTTGGACTAGCAGTCAGCCTGCCCAATCACAATCCCCCTTTTCCTCAGACCACTGGCTTGGGAGTCTGTGATTGGCCACCGGCTAGTAGAGATGGGCGAACACGGTTCGGAAGTTTGGTGTTCGGACCGTACTCAAATAGTTCGGGCAACCGAATTGAACTTCCGAACTGAACTCGATTTTCTAACTGAACAGAACTTCCAAACTTGGTTCTGTTTGCCCATCCCTATAAGATAATATTCCATTTAGTTCAATGGGGTTTGAATTTCCGAACTCTGTTCGGAAGTTTGGAGTTCAGACCAAACTCGGATAGTTCGGTCAACCAAACCTAACTTCCTAACCAAACTCGATTTCCGAACTAAACCGAACTGAACCAAATTTCCGAACTTGCTTCTGTTCGTTCATCCCTACGGGCTAGGCTACACGGAGCCAATGGGGCTTGTGGTAAGGCAGGAGCAGCAGGTAACAAAAGTCCTTGCCCTACCCCCCGTCCATATCATTCTGAGCTAGCCACTGATCCTGTCAGCAGGTGTTTTCAGAACTCTCCCTCTCCCAACAGTTTGTGTTCCTCTCATTCCATTGCCATCCTCCTCCTATTTCACCCATTTTCACACATTTACCTCATAGTCTCATTTTTTTAGATTAGATTAGGTAGATCTAGGTGTTATTTTTATTTTTTAGCCCTCCCTGTGTTGTTTCTCCCTCCCCTCCATGGAATTTAGGTTTTATTTCAATTTTGTACCCCTCCCTGTGTTTTTTGTTGTGAGCTGTCTGTGTTCCCCACCCCCCATTCCTGTAGATGGATGGATAGATAGATAGATGCAGGAGTTATCTTAGTTATAGAGAGAGTGTGTGTAGTGAATCAGTTTTAATATTTTATAGTGTGTTTGTAGGACAAGGCCTTTGTAGATATTAGATAATATTCCATTTAGTTACATATGTTTTAGAATAGTTAATAGCAGTTAGAGTTATTTTTTTTATTTATTATTATTATTATTATTATTATTATTATTATTATTATTATTATTTAGCATTTATATATAGTGCAAGAAATGTACCTGGTGCTTTACAGAGATAAAATAGGCACGGTCTCTGCCCAAGAGATTACAATCTAAAGACAGGTGGAGGGAAGACAGGGAAGGGGGAACAGAGGGAGAGACAAGGGATGCAACATTCATGAGGATGCGAGAACTCAGGTATACGTTCTTGGCTTGGTTACAGTAAATAGGAGTTTGCAGATAACAGGTAGGGGATAATCCTGGGTGGGGATGATTAACAAGAGTTAGGAAAGGTGGAGCAGAAGAGGTAGATTTTGAGGATGTGAAATGAATAAATGAGGTGGCATGCCTCAATTTATCCAAACGGGATCGAAGGTTGCCAATTAACAAGCCGAAGTATATTGGTACAACTTAATTTTATTGGATAGACACATAACATCAAGACATGGCAGTGTGTGTGTTACTAGTTGTGAACCCCAGTCCCCCATTATTGATGTGATCCCCAACAGTCCAGGGCTGATGATGGATCCCACCCCAACTGCTAGAGGCAGGGCCTGATCCCCTGGCAATGGAAGTAGGGAGAGGAGCAGCAGTAGCAGCAAAAGAAGCAGCTATAGGGGGCACAGGGAGGGTGGCAGCAGCATGGGAACTCAATCAGGCTCAGGGTTCCAGTACTCCCCTTCACAGGACGTATCTCAGATTGGGGAAAGCAAGACAGATTCTAGTCCTGTGGAGATGTCTAGTGCTGAGGCGATGGCTGTCCCTCTGAGGGCTGTGTCACCACCATGTTCTGCCCCTCCCATCAGCGCTGTCATTGGTGCTTCACCCGGTGCAGGCCAGAAGGTAGGAGGGGAAAAAAAATCCTCCATATGGGTGCATTTATGTTGGTATGGGCAGATGATCCCAGGGAGGTGAAGTTCAGTTTGTTCCAGAAGGTGGTGAAGCATGGTCAGGTGCACACCAACCTTGGCACAACTGCCATGGCGAGGCACCTCAAGGCATGTCACAGTGTTGTGCTGCTAAGCGGGCAGGCAAGGGCAGTGGACGCCAGTGGGTTCTCAACTGCAACAGCCAGTCATCCACCTCCATTAGCGGGCAAGCGTCCTCGAGCAGCTACCTCAAGCAACAGGAGCGGTATTGCTGTTAGGGGGGAGCAGCAGCAGTGTCAGTGTCAGTGCAGCAAGGAGGAACTGGGGTGGAGGCAGCTGCCAAGTCCATCAGTAGCTGCAGGACATGAAGGGTGACGTGGCTTTCAACTGAAAGTCACGCGCTTGTTGGGGGAAATTATAGCACTGGATGGGCAGCCCTTCTATGTGGTCAGGGACATGGGGTTTTGGCACCTGATTGACTTCCTAGCCCCCCCCCCCCAGTTTAAGCTGCCCTCGCCACCACCCTGAGTCGGCAGGTGGTGCCCACCTTGTACTGGGCTTTAAGGGAGCGGGTGAGGGAGCAGCTGGCAGGGGCTGGGGGTGCTACTGTCTACTTCACCACTGACCTGTGGTCAAGCTGAAATGCGCAGCATGCCTACCTTGCAGGACGGTGCACTGGCAGCAGGACCCAGAGACAGCATTTGGGAGTGGCAGGAGGGGTCCTGAATCAGGGTATAGGTGGGCCCTGATTCAGATGGAAGTCATGGACAGCCCCCACACTGCTTGCAATATCAAGGCAGCCCTGACCACCATGGTGAGGGAGTGGGTCATGCCAGGTACACCCTTCACCAAGGGGTGCGTGGTGGCAGCCAATGCGGCCAACATATTGAGGGCAGTCCTCAAGGGGGGCTTCAACAGCATCTCTTCTGCTGCACACACCCTTCACCTGGTGGTCAGGGACACTCTGGGCTTGGGGGAGAAGGGGATTGCGACTGGTACCCTTAGCTCCCGGATCGAGCAGGGGAGGAAGCTGACCGGTTTCTTTAACCAGACCATGAAGGGCAGCGTCCTCCTCCATGTGAAGCAGGCAGAACATTGCTCCCCAGTGTACCAGGTGGTGAAGGATGTGTCCACCAGGTGGAATTCCACGTTTCTGGTGCTCAAGCGGCTTCTCTAGCAGAAAGTTGCCTTGCATCAGGTTCAGCTGGTGACAGACAGCGGGGCATGTTCAGAGTACAATGGGGCAGAATGGGAGATCTCACACGGTCTTTCTGCTGAGACCGTTCCTGGCTGTGATGGAGACCATCAGCTCCTCCACAGCCACCATCAGTCTGGTGGCCCCTCTGGTCCAGAGTCTCCTCAGGAGGCTGGAGGAGATTCTCTAGGGGCGGGATTGTGGCCCTCAGGTAAAGAAGCTGGTGGATGAGGTGGTTGCCCTGGTAAAGCAGCTGAAGGCAGGACTGAAGGTGCAGTTCAATGAGCTCCTGAAGCGGGCAGAATACGTTTTGGCAACCATGATGGACCCCATGGTCAAGGGCAGTGTGGCACACCAGACAGCGCTCTATGGGAACTGGAACGGTGACCTGGTGGAGAGGGTCCGGCAGGCAGAGCGGGCTCTGGAGAGTGTGTGGCAGCAGCAGCAGGAAGCCCCTTGGAATGGTGGGAGTGGGACCAGCCATGCCTTTCAGCTGGCGGGGTCTATCCCTGCCCCCAGCACTAGCAGTAGCAGCACCAGCAGCAGGCTGAGCAGCAGCACCACCCCTATTGCAAGCAGCAGCAGCTCGTATGTGCAGACCACTCTGTCAAGCATGGGCCCATGCACAGAAGGTCAGGCAGTGTGGCTGAGGGCAGTGTTGGAGGTGGTGCCCAAGCAGAGCTACATGAGGGTGTATGACAGCACCTCAGCAGCAGTGGAGAGCTACCTGGAGGAGGAGCCACGTAGCGTTCCCAGAAGTGATTCCTTGACCTACTGGGCCGGCAAAACCAACGTCTGGCTGGCCCTGTCCAAAGTGGCCAAGGGTCTGTTGTCCTGCCCACCAACAAGTGTCTCCAGTGAGCGGGTGTTCTCTATGGCATGGGACATTTGCTTGCCTCATCGCTTGAGATTGGGGGCAAAGTTGGTGGAGCAGTTGCTTTTTATTAAGGTGAACCTTCCGCTACTGGGATTCCCTGAGCTTCCCCTGGTCACGGATTAATGATGCAGTGGCACACAACATTCCATGCCAGATCTAGTCTTGGGATGGGGTTTCTCCTCAATCTGGGCTGCTGCTGCTGCTGAGGTGCTGTCCCTCCCTCCCAATTCCCAGCACCCACATTGCTTCTCTCTCTCTCTCTCTCTCTCTCTCTCTCTCTCTCTCTCTCTCTCTCTCTCTCTCTCTCTCTCACACACACACACACACACACACACACACACGGTGGCCTTGGCTGGCCTATCTGCCTGACTACATGGTGCTGGGTGGCATTGGGAAGCTGTAAGCCTGCCAGCCGGCCTATGGCTCTATGATCTCGGTCCGCCTATCTGACTGGCTCTCTCTCATGCTTCACAGTCTTCACCAGTCTATATGAGTACCCTGCCAAGTTCCCAGCCTGCCTTCCCTCTCATGCCACCATGCCTGTCTGCCTGTCCAGGTTGCCAACATCAAAGCCTGCCTCAGCCTGCCTTCTGATGCTCATGCCACACTGTCTGTCTGCCGACCCAGGTTGCTGACATCAAACCCTGCCTCAGTCTGCCTTGCAATGTTAATTCCACGTTGTCTGTCTGCCCTGCCTTGGTTGCCAGCCTTGAACCCTGCCTCAGTCTGCATTTTGCTGTTCATGCCACACTGCCTGTCTGCATGCCCAGGTTGCCAAGATGAAAGCCTGACTCAGCCTGCCTTCCGATGCTTATGCCACGATGCCTTTCTGCTCACCCAAGTTGCTAAACTCAAACCCTGCCTCAGCCTGCCATCCAATGCTCATGCCAAACTGCCTTTCTGCCCACCCAGGTTTCCAAGATCAAAGCCTGCCTCAGTCTGCCTTCCGATGCTCATACCAAACTGCCTGCCTGTCCACCCAGTTTGACAACCTTAAACCCTGCCGCAGTTTGCCTTCCGATGCTTATGCCACACTGCCTGTCTGCCTACCCAGGTTGATCACCTCAAACCCTGCCTCAGTCTGCCTTCCGATGCTTATGCCACGCTGCCTGTCTGCCTACCAAGATTGATCACCTCAAACCCTGTCTCAGTCTGCCTTCCGATGCTCATGCCATGATGCCTGTCTGCCCGCCCAGATTGCCAACATCAAACCCTGCTTCAGGCTGCCTTCCGATGCTCATGCCAAGGTGCCTGTCTGCCTGCCCTGGTAACCTTGGGTGATGTGCCCCACTGGCTTGATAATCCCGCTGCTGCTCTCTGTTGCTCCATGGGTGTTCTGCCCAGGCAAATCCAAGTGTGACCACACAATCCTGCTGCTGCCCTCTTCTGCTGTATAGAAGCTCTTCCCTGGCAAATCCTAACATCCTGGCTCCATGGGTGCTGCACACAGGCAAATCCTGCTGCTGCCGTCTCTGCTGTTCCATGGGTTCCTCTGCCCTGGCAATCCCACATCTGCTGCTGCTGCTGATGCCACCTCTGCAGTGCCACAGGCTCTGTTTCCTGGCCATCCAATCTATGCTGCTGCTACTGATGCCATGTCTGCTGTGCCATGGGTACTGTGCCCGGGAAATCCAATGTCTGCTGCTGCTGCCAATGCTACCTCTGCTGTCTGTGCCATGGGTTCTGTGCCTGGGCAATCCAATGTCTGCTGCTTCTGTCAATGCTGCTTCTGCTGTCTGTGCCATGGGTTCTGCTACTGGGCAATCCAATGTCTACTGCTGCTGCCAATGCTGCCTTTCCTGTGTTTGCCCTGGGTTCTGTGCCCTGGCAATCCAATTTCTGCTTCTGCTGCCTCTGCTGTGCCATGATTTCTTTGCCCAGGCAATCCAATGTCTGCTGCTGCTGTCAATGCTGCCTCTGCTGTGCTATGGGTTCTGTGCCCTGGCAATCCAATTTGTGCTGCTGCTGCCTCTGTGGTGTCACGGGTACTGTGCTCCAGCAATAGAATCTCTTCTGATGCTGCTTCTGTTGCCTCTGCTGTGCCATGGGTACTGTGCCTCAGCAATCCAATGTCTGCTATTGGGTGGCCATATGATTCACCACCGGGAAAGGCGTGACCAATTTTCAGAAGCGCTTCTTGAGTTTAGTCAAGTACGATGCAAGCCTGCAACGCCCAGCCAACCAGGGGTGCCAGCCACCAAGCCCTGGCTGGGCTTCTGCCGCTGCTCCACCAATGTCAGCCAGCCTACAATGCCTGGCCAAGCATTGGTGCCAGCCACCATGACCTGTCCAGGCCTCTGCCACTGCCCCAGTGATGCAGGTACAAGTAATTGCCTTCCCCCATTCCAATTCATTCTGATCTAGCCACTGATCCTGTCAGCAAGTGTTTTCAGAACTCTCCCTCTCCCAGCAGTTTTTGTTCCTCCCAATCATTTGCCATCCTCCTCCTATTTCACCCATTTCCACACATTTACCTCATAGTTACATTATTTAGATTATATCAGATAGATTTAGGTGCTATACCCTGCCTCAGCCTGACTTCTGATCATGCCAAAATGCCTGTCTGCCTGCCCTGTTGAAAAGCTCAAACCTTGCCTCAGCCTGCCTCCCCTACTGCCTTTCATCCCATGAAACCTGTCTGCCCACCCTCTGGGCAAAGCTTGAAACCCACCTCAGATGTTAGAGGCAGGGTCCGATCCCCGGGCAATGGCATCAGGGAGAATAGCAGGAGTAGAAGCAGCAGCAGCAGCAGCCAGTTGAGGCCAAGAAGCATCAGTGCATGATGGAGGAGCTGGGGTGGGGGCAGCTGCCACATTCACAGGACAGAAAGCCATGTACATGTTAGGGAAAATTATTGCACATGATGGGCAGCCCTTCTCGGTGGTCAGGGACATGGGGTTTAGGCACCTGATTAGATTCCTGGTCCCCTAGTTTAAGCTGCCCTTGCACAACACCCTGATGACTCAGGGTGGTGTGCAAGGGCAGCTTAAACTGGGGGGCCAGGAAGCCAATCAGGCCCATTAACCCCATGTTCCCGACCACTGAGAAGGGCTGCCCATTGAGAGCAATCCAATGTCCGCTTCTGCTGCCTCTGCTGTGCCATGGGTTCTGTGCCCAGGCAATCCAATGTCCACTTCTGCTGCCTCTGCTGTGCCATGGGTTCTGTGCCCCAGCAATCCAATGTCCGCTTCTGCAGCCTCTGCTGTGCCATGGGTTCTGTTCCCTGAAAATCCAATGTCCACTTCTGCTGCCTCTGCTGTGCCATGGGTTCTGTGCCCCAGCAATCCAATGTCCGCTTCTGCTGCCTCTGCTATGCCATGGGTTCTGTGCCCGAGCATTGGGAAAATCCAATGGCTGCTGCTGCTGCTGCTGCCGCTGGGTCTCAGATGGCCAGCCATGCCCCACAGGCAACCCCAGCGGCCAAGTGGAGAGCCTGCCTACCCTGGCAATCCGGGGTGCAAAGCCTCAAGCTTTCCCAGTCTCTGCTTCTGCCGTGTTTTTGATAACCTGTCATGCCCCCCCCCCCGGAGCACCCCAAGCTTCCAGGTGGACGAATGTTCTGAATGTCCCGGGGGGTTCAAACTCCACGGGACCAAACCCACGAACCTGAACTAAGTTTTCGGGCTGAACAGCTTAACATCCAAACCACATTCTGTTCGCACATCCCTAAGCCTAACTAACTGCTACCTATCTCTTAACTACCTCCTATTTCCTGGTCCAATTTAAAATCTGGGATGGATTAATCTGGATATGTTACTAACAGTGGGTATTCTTTAGGACTGAAACAAGAAGCAATTTTGTTTCTAGTGAATTTTTTTGTTAGTTTGAGCACCGGGACCGAGATCTCTGTGAGATCATGGCCCATGCAGGCCAGGGCTGGGACAGCTCCTTGGGTCTTTCTGCTCCCAGTGCAGCTGATATTTGTGAAAGGACTCTCTTCCAAGCATAAAAGGCTCCCACGCTGCCTAGGCTTTGGGTGCTGTAGACTGGTTCCTCAGGTCTCCCCAAACTCCGTAGCGTGCTGGCTGGCAAAAGATGAAAACAGAAAGCCGGCAGCAAAGTAGGGTGAAATTAAAAAGATGGCTGTTCAGAGCAAACAGCTGTTCCAGAATTCAGTGCCGGCCATCTCATCTTTGGGCTGGGTACACCCCACCCAAGAAGAAGCAGAAGCTCCCCTGCTTCCAGGACTGAGACTGGATCTGCCTCCCTCCTGCCCCCCTGGAGCTCACAGCAAGTTTAAACTTTATTATTTATTATTATTTATTATTATTTTATTTTTAAAAATAAAAAATCTTTTTCTGTTTCTTGTTGAGAAGAGACACTGATTGTTCTTGGTTTGCTCTTGGTCCCTGAGATGAACGGAGAACCGGGATTCTCAATGAGAATTGGGAAAAAAACAAAGAAATGTGCATTCAGCCCTGATATTCTTGATACTGGCTAGGATTATCGAACTGACACCTTATAAGTGCTGATTCTGATATAATGATTTCGACCAGTCTTGAATCTTTACTGATCTTTCAATTTCTTCCAGTCCATCTATATTGCATGCCCAGCAACCAGCATGCAGTATAGACAAAGGAGAACACTACCCTTCCCTACTTGGCAAAAACTAAACAAGAAGGGGAAACTCTCCCATACTTCAAATCTGGCCACCACAGGCAGGCTAGGGGTTCAGCAATTAAGAGCATCTGACTCTGATCATTGTACAGAATCAGATGCTACACATTTGCAAAATCATGCTATTGAGAACGCCCACATATAACATCCTTTATCTCTTGTCCCAACGGGGGTCGTTATACTGAAGTTGTGTTGTATTCAGGAGAATACTGAACTTGTTTCTGATTGAGAGAAAGGCAAAAAGATCAAAAAATATATTACACCTCAGCCTGTGAAATGGAGAGAGATGTGAAAGTAATAGTATTTTTACACAGCCCATGAAGACGTTTGCTTGCTTTAATGACCATAGGTTAATTTTTGCAATTTGGATAGTGACAAGCCCCACAGCATCGTATATATATAAAAGCGAGTCTATGTGACAATTCCCTGAGTGATTGTGTTATCCTACTAGCAAAATAACAGGATTCTGACAACTGCAGCAATGTATTTTCTCTGCTAGGAACCAGATGTATGCAGAACCTATGACATTATGTCAGTTACTGTGCATTTTTAAGTGACTATTCCTGCTTATATCTTCCATTGCCAAAGGCTCTTTTAGATCAGCCTACAGCCTGAGCACTTACATTTCACAGCTCCTGCTTTGTTGTGTCACTAGGAGTAAATTAGCGAAACTCCTCATTCTGAGCACTCCTTGAAGCTGAAGTGGCAGAGGTGTTTTATAAGTACAATGAATTTAAGAGTCCCCACCCCCCCGGAATTATTGACAGGAGCAACAGCAGACAGCCATGCTGTCTGCACCTATTGTTAAATGTAAAGTAGCATAAAAACCATGAGAGAGAGTCCATTCTGAGAAGGGAGGGGAAGAATATAGAATGTTATTTATAAATAGATACAAAAAGTAGTGATGGGAGAACTTTCTGCTCTCCATTTCACCTTGCCTCTCTAACCATCAGTATACCTGAAGAGAGGCTACCTTTTAGAGCAGTACCATTGTTGAGTGATCCACAGGAAAGGACCAACTCATGTCCAGAGTTGCTGCTATGGCCCTTTTTAAATGAGCGGCAGGTGCAGGGGTGGGGTTCAGTGCATGCGTGGCAGTGTGGTTGGTGTATCCGTGTGCATTGGTGCACCAATCCCGCCCTCCCCGGCCCCCCGCATCCCCACTCTCAGAGCAATCACTGTTTTGGACAATTGCTCCATGAGTGGGTGATGGCTGGAGTTGGGTGTGCATGTGTGTTTCGCAGAAGCATACACACACACTAGGGATGTGCGAATGCCGTTCAGACATTTGGAGTTCGGCCCAAACCTAGCCAGTTCAGACGCCTGAACCGGACTCCCGAACCGAACGCGGAAACCACCAAACAGTTCAGGCACGTTTAGGCGCATTCGGGCAGGAAAAACCTGGCTGGCAGGCCCAGGGAGGGGTGGGGCAGCTGAGGAGCAGACTTCCAGGCCCAGGGAAGGGTGGGGCAGCTGAGGAACAGACTTCCAGGCCCCAGAGATGGAGAGAGGCTTGGACTAGCAGCCAGCTTGCCCAATCACTATCCCTCTTTTCTTCAGACCATTGGATTGGCAGTCTACGATTGGCCACGGGCTAGGCTGCACAGAGCCAATGGGGCTTATGGTAAGGCGGGCGCAGCAAGTAACAAAAGTAATTGTCCTCCCCCACTTCCAATTCATTCTGAGCTAGCCACTGATCCTGTCAGCAGGCGTTTTCAGAACTCTTCCTCTCCCAGCAGTTTGTGTTCCTCCCAATCCTCCTCCTATTTCACCAATCCTCCATTGCCATCCTCCTCCTATTTCACCAATTTCCACACATTTACCTCATAGTTTCATTTATTTAGATTACGTTAGATAGATTTAGATGTTATTTTTTATTTTTTACCACTCCCTGTGTTGTTTCTCCTTCACCTCCATTGAATCCTTCTCTCCTCCCAGTATATATCCCATCCCTGATTCCCTTCCCCTGTTTTTGGATTTATTTAGAGTAGAATTAGATTGATTTAGGTTTCATTTCAATTTTGTACCCCTCCCTGTTTTGTATGTTGTGAGCTGTCTGTGTCCCCACCCTCATCCCTGTAGATAGATAGATAGATAGATAGATAGATAGATAGATAGATGAGTAAGCTTAGTTATAGAGATAGATAGAGATAGTGTGTGTAGTGAATCAGTGTTAATATTTTACAGTGTGTTTGTAGGACTAGGCCATTGTAGATATTAGATAATATTCCTTTCCATAGGTTTTAGAATAGTTAATAGCAGTAAGAGTTAGTGTAGATATATATTATTTTCCAAATTTGAATAAATAAATTAAAAAATATATATAATCTTCCTCTGCATTATTTGGGTGAGAGAAATAGAGAAGGTAAGCAGCAGAGGCTGGTCTGCTGCCCATAAGGCAGGCAATGGAACATGTGACAGAGGTGGCAGGGACCATGCCAGTGGAATGGCAGGCATCAGCAGCCCAAGCGCATCACCATGCTTTAAAGTGCACAGGCGTGATTTTGGCAGACAGGCTTCAGAGGCTCCCAGCAGTGGCACGAGGGGTGTGGTTCTGAGGCACCTCCTGCCAGCATCCTCAACTGCCACGCACGGCACTGGAAGGCCTGTACTGCAGGAGCAGGTGCAGGTGCTTCGGGGTCGGATGTTCCTACAGGGCCACCAGTGTCCCCAACCCCCATAATTGAGGTGATCCCCAGCAGTCCAGGGCTGGTGGATCCCACCCCGGCTGCTAGAGGCACAGCCTGATCCCTGGGCAATGGCAGCAGGGAGAGGAGCAGCAGTAGCAGCAACAGCAGAAGCAGATATAGGGGGCACAGGAGAGTGGCAGCAGCATGGGCAGTCAATCAGCTTCAGAGTCCCAGTACTCCCCTTCATGGGACATATCTCAAATTGGGGACAGCAAGGCAGATACTAGTTCTGTGGAGGAGATGTCTGGTGCTGAGGTGATAGCTGTCCCTCCAAGAGCTGTGTTGCCACCATGTTCTGCCTCTCCCATCAGCGCTGTCAGTGGTGTGTCACCTGGTGTGGGCCAGAAGGCAAGAGGGGTTAAAAAATCCTCCGTATGTGTGCATTTTAAGTTGGTGTAGGCAGATGATCCCAGGGAGGTGCAGTGCAGTGTGTTCCAGAAGGTCGTGAAGCATGGGCAGGTGTTCACCAACCTTGACACAACTGCCATGGCGAGGCACCTCAAGGCATGCCACAGCGCTGTGCTGCTAAGTGGGCAGTCAGGGGCAGTGGATGCCATTGGGTTCCTGACTGCAGCGGCCAGTCATCCGCCTCCATCTGTGGGTAAGTGTCCTGCTCGAGCAGCTACCTCTATGCCAGACAACTCTCTATGGCCACTGGAAGGATGAGCTGGTCGAAAAGGTCCAGCAGGCAGAGATGACTCTGGAGAGTACGCGGAGGCAGCAGCAGGATTCCCCTGGGGATGGTGGGACTGGGAGCAACCACACCTTTCTGTGTGCGGGGTCTATCCCTGCCCCAGCCCAAGCAGTAGCAGCACCAGCAGCAGGCTGAGCAGCAGCAGCACCCCATTGCCAGCAGCAGCTCATATATTCAGGCCACTCTGGCGAGCATGGGCCCATGCACAGCAGGGCAGGGAGCATGGCTCACGGCAGTGGTGAAGGTGGTACTGAAGCAAAGCTATGTGAGGGAGTATGACAGCACCTCAGCAGCAGTGGAGAGCTACCTGGAAGAGGGAGCCGTTCATCGATCCCAGCAGCGATCCCTTTGCCTACTGGGCTGACAAGACCAACGTGTGGCTAACCCTGTCCAAAGTCTCCAAGGGTCTGTTCTCCTGCCCGCCGAGTGTCCCCAGCGAGCGGGTGTTCTCTATGGTGGGGGACATTTGCTCGCTGAACAGACTGAGACTGGGGGCCAAGTTGGTGGAGCAGTTGCTTTTCATTAAGGTCAATCTTCCGCTGCTGGGATTCCCTGAGCTGCCCCTGGACATGGCTTGATGGTGCCATGGCACACCCCATCCCATGCCAGGGGCAGTCTTGGGACGGGGTTCCTTCTAAATCTGGGATGCTGCTGCTGAGTTGCTGTCCCTCCCTCCCAATGCCCGTTGTCCACCCTACCACTCTCTCTCTCTCACTAGATGGCCTCAGTCAGCCTATCTGACTGACCTCATGACGCTGGGTGGCATTGGGAAGTTGTAAGTCTGCCAGCTGGCCTATGGCTAGACGATCTCAGCTCACCAACCTGATTGGGTCTCTCTCTCACTGGACAGTCTTTGCCAACTCATCTAAGTGCCCTGCCAAGGTTCCAGCCTGCCTTCCCTACTGCCTCTCATTCCATGATGCCTGTCTGCCCGCCCAGGTGAACCCTGCTTCAGTCTCCTTTCCGATGCTCATGCCATGCTGCTTGTCTGCCCGCCCAGGTTACTAACCTCAAATCCTGCCTCAGCCTGTCTTCTGATGCTCATACTGCACTGCCTGTCTGCCCGCCCAGGATGCTAACCTCAAACCCTGCCTCAGCCTGACTTCAGATGCTCATGCCATGCTGCCTGTCTCCCTGCCCACATTGCCAACCTCAAACCCTGCCTCAACCTGCCTTCCGATGCTCATGCCATGCTGCCTCTCTTCCCATCCAGGTTGCTAACCTCAAACCCTGCCTCAGTCTGCCTTCCGATGCTCATGCCATGCTGCCTGTCTGCCTGCCCAGATTGATAACCTTAAACCCTGCCTCACCCTGCCTTCCAGTGCTCATGCCACACTGCCTGTCTGCCTGCCCTGGTTGCCAACCTCAAACCCTGCCTCAGTCTGCCTTCTACTCATGTCAAAGTGCCTGTCTGCCTGCCCTGTGGGCAAAGCTGAAGACCTGCCCTAGCCTGTCTGCCTCTCATGCCAAGGTGCCTGTCTGCCTGCCCTGGTAACCCTGGGTGATGTGCCCCACTGGCTGATAATCCCGCTGCTGCTGTCTGCTGGTCCATGGGTGCTCTGCCCTGGCAAATACAAATGTGCTGATGCAATGCTGCTGTTGCCATCTGTTGCTGTATGGCAGCTCTTCCCTGGAAAATCCTGCCTTCCTGGCTCCATGGGGGGGGGGGGGTGCACAGGCAAATCCTGCTGTTGACATCTCTGCTGTTCCATGAGTTCTGTGCCCTGACAATACAATGTCTGCTGCTGCCACCTCTTCAGTGCCACAGGTTCTGTACCCTGACCATCCAATAAATGCTTCTGATGCTGCTTCTTCTGATGTGCCATGGGTACTGTACCTGGGCAATCCAATGTCTGCCGCTGCTGCTGCTGCCTCTGCCATGCCATGGGTTCTGCTACCGGGCAATCTAATGTCATCTACTGCTGCCTGATGCTTCCTCTGCTGTGCTATGGGTTCTACTACTGGGCAATATCATTTGCTGAAAATCCAGGCAGCCTGCAATGCCCAGCCAAGTAGGGGTGCCAGCCACCAAGCCCAGGCCTGGCCTCTGCCGCTGCTCCACTGATGCCAGGAGAGGCCAGTTTGCTGCCCATAAGGTGGGAAAAGGGGCACATGGCAGAGGTGTCTGGGGCCGTTCCAGTGGAGTAGTAGGCATCAGCAGCAGCCTGAGTCCATCACCATGTCCTAAACTGCTCAGGCCTGATTTTGGAAGAATGGCTTCAGAGGCCCCCACAGTGGCACTAGGGGTGTGGTTTGGCATTGCCTCCTGCCAGCATAATCTACTTACATGAAGGGAACTGGAAGGTCTGCAGTGCAGGAGGCTGCGACTGTGTCTGCTGTGGCTGCAGGAGCAGGTGCAGGTGCTTCAGGGTCAGATGTTTATCATGGGCCACCATTGTCCCTCATTATTCATAGCAGCAGTCCAGGGCTGGTGGATCCCACCCTGGCTGCAAGAGGTAGGGCTCGATCCCCGGGCAATGGCAGCAGGAAGAGGAGCATCAGTAGCAGCAGCAGTTATAGGGTGCATAGGGAGAGTGGCAGCAGCATGGGCAGTCAATCAGTCTCAGTATCCCAGTACTATCCTTCATGGGATATATCTCAGATTGGGGACAGCAAGGCAGATACAAGTCCGCTGGAGGAAATGTCTGGTGCTGAGGTGATGGCTGTCCCTCCAAGAGCTGTGTCACTACCTACTTTTGCCTCTCCCATCAGTGCTGTCAGTGACGAGTCACCCGGTGTGGGACAGAAGAGCTTGCTGAGATCTGATGAGTAGGATGCAAGCCAGCAATGCTCAGCAAAGTAGGGGTGCCAGCCACCAAGCCCTGGTCAGGCTTCTGCTGCTGCTCCACCAGTGCCAGCCAGTCTGAAATGCCTGGCCAAGTAGGGGATGGTCACAAAGCCCTGGCTGGGCCTCTGCCACTGCTTCACTGATGCCTGGCAGTCTGCAATGCCAAGCCAAGAATGGATGCCAGCTGCAGTTACTGTGCCCTGGCAATCCTGTATCTGCTGCTGCTGCTGCTGCTGCTGCTGATGCTGATGCTGCTGCTGCTGCTGCTGCTGCTGTGCCATGGGTACTGTGGCCCAGCAATCAAATATCAGCTGCTCCTGTCTCTGCTGATTCCACTTCTGCTGTGCCATGGGCTATGTGCCCTGGAATACAATGTCTGCTGCTGGTGGTGGTACTGCACATCAGCCATTTGTTCCTTGCACTTGTAAATGGGAATAGCTAGGATGAGTGCACTGGTGGGCGGGGGCTTCTTGAGATCAGTTGAGTATGATGCCAGCCTGCAATGCCCAGCCAAGTAGTGGTTTCATACTGGGCCTGGCCATACCATATAACACATCGGTGGCAGGTGCCATACCACAGAGCACCCACTCATGGTCATGCATAGAGCACTCACCAAAAATCCAGGCAGCCTGCAATGCCCAGTTAAGTAAGGGTACCAGCCACCAAGCCTTGGCCAGGTGTCTGCCGCTGCTCCACCGATGCCTATCAGCCTGCAAAACCCAGACGAGTAGGGTTGCCAACCACCAAGCCCTGGCTGGGCCTCTGCCACTGTTCTGCCAATGACTGGCAGCTGAAATTCCTGGCTGAGTAGGGCTGCCAGCCACCAAGCCCTGGTCAGGCCTCTGCCATGACTCCACTGATGCCTGGCAGCCTGCAATGCCCAGTCAAGTAGGGGCACCAGCCACCAAACCCTGGCCGGGCCTCTTCACCTGCTCCACCAATGGCATCCAGCCTTCAATGCCCGGACAAGTAGGGGTGCCAGACACCAAGCCCTGTACAAACCTCTTCCATGGCTCCACCAATGCCAGCCAGCCTGCAATGCCCAGCCAAGGATCAATTACAGCTGCAGTTGTCTGCTGCTACTGAATGGCACCTCTGATGTGCCATGGCAATCACAGATTAGAATGTCTGATCAGAATTGATTCCTTGAACAGATAGAGAATTAATATTCAAGCTGAATCGGGAAGTGTACAGAAATCAGAAAAATGAGAATTAATTAAAACGGGAAGCTGTTTTACTGATAAGTCTGGGAAGACCTGCTTAATATAATGTTACACAGAGACTGGCCACAATGATTCCGTAGCCTGAATGCATTATAAAACTTCACCTGCTTTAAGAAAAATTATATAGGATCAACTGGATGAAATACAATACAATGTCTGCTACTGTGCCCCGGCCATCCAATGTCCGCTGCTGCTGCCAATGCTACCTCTGCTGTGCCACAGGTTTTGTGCTTGGGCAATCCAATGTCTGATGTTGATGCTGCCTCTGCTGTCCCATCGGTACTGTGCCCTGGCAATTCAATGTCTGCTGTTGCTGTTGAATGCAGCCTCTGCTGTGCAGCATCAATCCATCTCCAGGGGCAGCTCGGGATTTTCAGCAGTGGAAGGTTCACCTTGACAGACAACAACTGCTCCACCAACTTGCCTCCCAGCCTCAGGTGGTGCAGCAAGCAAATATCCCCTGCCATGGAGAACACCTGCTAGCTGGGGACACTGGTTGTTGGGCAGGAAAGCAGATCCTTGGCCACTTTGGACAGGTCCAGCCACATGTTGCTCTTACCAGTCTAGTAGGCAAAGGGATCACTTCTGGGATCTATGCAGGGCTCCTCCTCCAGCTAACTCTCCACTGTTGCTGAGGCGCTGTCATTCTCCCACACAGAACTGTCTTGTGGTACCACCTCCACTGCTGCCTTCAGGGGCAGGGGCTCAGTGGTTTCAAACTGCCATGGAGATATTCATCTTGCTTTGCACAAAGTACTCTGGATTTTCAGCAAGTGCTCTGTGTATGTCCATGAGTGGGTGCTCTGTGGTATGGCACCTATGCATTATGTAGTATGGCCAGTATGGAACCCCTACTTGCTGACCGGCACACCTACTTGGCTGGGCATTGCAGGCTGCCAAGCATCAGTGGAGCAGTGACAGAGGCCCTACCCAGGCTTGGCGGCTGGCACCCCTAGGGGGCCGGGCATTGCAGACTGGCTGGCTTCAGTGGAGTCGCGGCAGAGGTCAGGCCAGGGCTTGGTGACTGGCACCCCTACTTGTCTGGGCATTGCAGGCTGCCAGGCATCGGTGGAGCAGAGACAGAGGCCCTGTCTGGGCTTGGTAGCTGGCACTCCTAGGGGGCCGGGCATTGCAGGCTGGCTGGCATCGATGGAGCAGCGGCAAAGGCCCGGCCAGGGCTTGGTGACTGGCACCCCTATTTGGCTTGTCATTGCAGGCTGACAGGCCTCCAGTTCTGCTCACTCTATGCTGGGTTCTCCAGTTCTAGTCACCATCTTGGCAGGAGTGACAGGGCTACAGTAGTGCCTGCTGGTGCCCAAAGCAGGTTTGCGCATGTTGTCATGGCCTACAGGCAGAGAAGGGCAGTCCAGAAAAAGATCTGCTTTCAACAGCCTTTGGGTGGGAAGCAGCATTGCTCATTTGTAGGACAGGACAAGAGTCAAGAGACCCCAGTTCTAATTCCTGGTTTGGAAGTGCTTTGACCTCTCTACATGTCAGCTTTCCCAGTTCTAAACCAAAGGTCTACCATTCTGGGAGCTCACAGGAGAAAGAACCTGTATGGGAATTAGGATTGGGGTGCACAGTTCCAAATGCTGTTGCGTATTCAGTCACTTTTCAGGGTAAAGAATAGGACTCTTAAATGCTTCCCCGATTCATGTTGGGGCATGGCTGACCATCTGAGAGCCACTGATGCATGCCAGCCTGCAATGCCCGGCCACCTATGGGTGTCAGCCACCAAGCCTCATGTCTTCCCGGTCTCTTCTGCTGCCATCGCTGGGTCTCAGACAGACAGCCATGCCCCCATGGGCACCCCCAGGGACCAAGTGCTGAGCATACCTGCCCAGGCCACCCAGGGTTCCAAGCCCCAAGCCTTCCTGGTCTCTGCTGCTGCTGCTGTGTTTCAGACGATCTGTCATGCCACCACAGGCACCCCTGGAGCACCCCAAGCCTCCAGGTAGCCAAGTTTTTTGAACATTTCTGGGGGTTCAAACTCCACAGGACTTCCCAACACCTTCTGAGCTAGTCACTGTTCGTGAACAGCAGGCATTTCAGAAGGCTCCCTCTCCCAGCATTTCCCAGATCCCCAATCCATTGCAATCCTCCTCCCATTTCACCCATCCAACCCATCTACCCCCATATTCTCATTCATTTATTTAGCTTAGCTTAGATAGATTTA
>QEPC01002961.1:799606-815580 GCA_003113815.1 Sphenodon punctatus | reverse complement strand
TTATGGGGTGTGGGCAGCATGAACTGATTATGGGGGCACAACTGAACTGGCTATATGTCTCTTTTCATGGCATAATGCGCTTAATAAGCTAGCTGCATTTTGGGTGTCGTGTGTGTGTGTGATAGCAGCACCTCTGGACTGGTCGCACCGCATGTGTGCACAAGGCACAGGTGGCACCGGCAGCAAGAAGTAACAGGCCCTGGAGACCAGACTGGCTAACCCCTTGGCCCTTCCTCCAGTAAGGCAGTGGACGCAGTCAGTCTCTCTGTGCCTGTGTCACTGCTCGCTTGGCTGCCCCTGCAGTGGAACCACTCCTGGGGAGTGGTGGTAGACACTCGTCTGGGTAGGGGGGGAAGCATTAGGAGGCCATGCTTCTCCATGGTTGCTCAGAGAGGTGGAGAATGGGAATCCTTCCTGCCCAGAGGGAGTAAGTTTTATGTAAATGTATACATTTGCATAATTAGGTGGTGCCTAATTATGCAAATTAGGCCCCACACCAAGACTTCACACATGGCCTCACAAACCCTAGGGCCGGCCCTGAAAGGGGCCTTTGCAAAATGGTGGCTGGAGCAGAACAGGAAGTGCTGGGGGAATTGGAGACATCTGAAGAGGTAATCAATATGTTCAGATCTATTAAAGAAGACCTTGCTCTGCATAAAGAAGGGATTTCCACAATTAAAACAAGTCTGTCTGAGATAAAGAATCAAATGGAGGGGATAAATAAAAGCATGGCAGTGGCAGAGTTAAGAATCAGTGAACAAGAAGACAGGGAAAACCTCCAGGAAAACCAAATTATCCAGTTAGAAGAAGCAGTGCACAGTGTTAAGGAAAAACTAGAAGATTTGGAGAATAGATCTCGATGGAACAATCTTAGGTTCTTGGGAATTCTGGAGGGACTGGAAGATAAGTGAGTGAGAGAGGGGGGATCTGCGCATGCATTGGACGAAGCAGCTGGGAGTCGCCTGGGCTCCGCTCCCCCCGGCTCCAAATTCTAGCCAAACACCGGGGAAAAAAAGAAAAAAATTCCCCGATCTATCTGATAATGGCCGGTAGGAACAAACCCTGGCAGGAAATAATCCAGGCAAACACTCTTGAGCGTTTCTGCCAAAAAAGGCAGGCCGCGGAGTTGAAAGCAGCGGGAGAGCCCCGCAGCGGTGAAAACATAATGGTGGCGACAGAGCCGGGTGCGCGGGAACCTGAAACAGACCAGAATGCACTGAGCTCTGAAGAGGAGGATGCAGAGGGAGTGGGGACAATAAAAAAGCTTCTCAAACAAATGAAGGAAGAACTAAAAAGTGAAATGAGGCAGATCAAAGAAGCTGTAGAAGCAGGTAACAAAAAAATGGAGGGGATGGCAAAGAGGGTTGAGGTGGTGGAAGGAAAAATATCTAATCTTGAAGAACAATCCCTGGAAACTCAGGAGCAGTTAAACAAATGGAAGGGTGAGACTGCCTTTTTACTTGCAAAATGTGAAGATTTGGAAAACCGCTCACGTAGAGGGAACTTGAGAATTAATGGAGTGAAGGAGGCTGGGGGGTCAGAAAAGATAAATGAGACTATTTGGGCAATAATGAAAGAAAATTTCCCTGAGGAGGGGCTTTTCCATGCTTCTACAATAGAAAGGGCCCATAGAACAGGGCGCCCTCCACAAAAGGACACAGATCCACCCCGCCCAATTCTGGTTAAATTTGTGAACTATAACATTAAAGAAGAGATTTTAAGAGCAGCTAGAATCAAGAAAAAGCTAGTTTTCCAGCAGCAGTCTGTAAGAATTTTTCAAGATTATGCTGCTGAAACGGTAAAAATAAGATTAACATGGAGTAAATACTTCGGGGAACTGAATGAAAGGAATCTAAGACCAAGACTTCTTTTTCCAGCGAGAATGTTGATTTTTAAAAAGGGGAAGAGAAAAATGTTTGATAACACGGAAGATCTCGAGATCTTTCTGGCAGCCCTGCCAGTGTGTGCTTCAGCAAGAGAATAAGTTTGACAGAGGCTCTTTTAAACTTTGCAAAACATTCTAGAACTAAAGCGAAGAGAGCAAGGAAGAAAAGGGTGAGTGTGAAGGATTCGTAATGATGGTTTGATATTTAGAAATAAAGCATACAGGGCAGATACAGGAGGAAGTAGAGAAAAGAGGCAGCTTGAGGGCACTGTGAAGACTTCTAATTGCTTTATACTTTAGAGGCATATCCCACAAGTTTGGGAAAGAAACTTAAGGTTGCTATTTAAAGGCTTAATTCAACAGAGAATATCTTATGGAGGATACTGGGACTGCAAGCAGATGGAGGAAGCTGCGAAGCTGTACAATTGATTTATAGTTTAATGTTTCTCAAAAGGGCTTGCAAGAGCTTTGAGTTGTTAAGTGCCTCAGACAATGTGAGTAAGTTAACAAGAAAATTGAAAATGTGGGCTGCCTAGGGAACCTGCAACGAAGATTATAAGGTTACAAACTGAGGGGTTTTCTCAAAATGTAATGTAAGAATTATAAGGTTTAAAGTAAGAGCTCATATTTAAAAGAGCATTCAGAGAAATTGATAAAGCAGTTAGTTAGATGGTGCTGTATATGATGCCTAAATGGTTAATAATATGAAAAAAACTCCCCTCAAGAGATGTCAGGGCTACAAATTAAAAGAGCTTAAAATTGGGGTAGGAATTACTGAAGAAAATGGTGAAAGCAGGCAGTTTGAGGGTGTAGCAAAGAAGGTTTAAAGGACATATAGCTCAAAGTCATTTCTCGTAACTAGGTATAAGTGACTTGGGTCTCAGGATTGAGAACTCAAAGAAATAAGGGTAACTAAAGGAGAAAATGGAGGTGGCAGACAGATAGATAGAGCTGCAAAGAAAGTTTAAATGATATAAAGATCAAAGGTACCTCCCAGATCTAGGGGCAAGAGACCTAAGATGTAGATCAAGAGCCTAAAGAAAGGAAAGAACAACTAAGGGTGAACAGCATGAGCTTAAGCAAAAAGTGTAATGAAGGAGAAAATGGAGAAAATAGGCAGTTGGAGGGCAGGGTAAAGCATGTTTAAATGCTTTACAGCCTAGAAGCATGGCCCAGAAGTAAGTGTACGAGTCTCTAGGCTCCTACCTAAGTGCTTAATCATAAAGAGTATCTACAAGAGGAAACTGTGACTTCAGGTACTTGATGGAAGATGCAAAATTGCTAACAAAATATTTAGCTCTGTGATATTTCTCATTAATTGGTTGGGCAGAGCTCTGAATTTTAAGAGCCAAAGGTAAATGAGCTAGTATCCAAGAAGTGGAGAGTGAAGACTGCCTGTGGAAGTTAAAATAAAGGTTATAAGGCTATAGACTTGAGGCTTTCCCCAAAAGGTGTTGCAACAGCCCTTAGCTTTTAAACTAGGTGTTCAAAATACAAAGAACAACTAGAGAAATTGGAGAGAGCAGACAGCTAGATGGGACTGCAAAATGTTCCTAGATGGATAATAATACAGAGGATTGCCTCAAAAGAGTTTGCAAGAGGGATTAATTTAGTAAAGATTAAAGTCGGGAAAGTATTTATTTGAAAAAAGCGTGATTGTAAGCAGTTCAAGGGAGCAGCAGAGAATGCTTGAGAGGGGCTATAGGTCAGTGATATTTTTCTTAAGTAAGTATAAGAGATTTTGGCTTCAAGATTAAAAGTTCAAACAAAAAGGGCAATTAAAGGGCGAATTCAGATGGTAGGCAGTGGATGGAAGTTGCAAAGAAATTTAAATGCTCCACAACATATAGGCTCCTCTCAAGATCTTTGGCTAGTGACCCAAGCTGCAAGATTAAGAGTTTAAAACAATAAAGAATAACTAAAAGGGGAATGTTGAGACCGTAGGCAGTCTGAAGAACTTGCAACGAATGGTTAAAGGTTTTATGTCCTAGAGGCGGTCTTTCTTCCATAAGTTTTGATAAAGAATCTAGCTCCAAAGAAGTAAGAGTTCATGGCTAGAGGTACAACTAAAGGTAGAAAATGAATCCGCAGGGAGTTATGAAAATGCTTAAATAAGGTATAGTTCTGAGGCTTATCTCAGGGGAGTGAGTACTGGAAATAGTATGGAATTAGGTTTGGTTAGAAGTTATAAGTTAAATATATAAACTATATATGTTTGTTAAATGGAGCTGGGGGGAAGAAAAGGCACACCTGGAGCCTTTGACCCAGGTGTAGACTCTCAGAGGTCTAGGGGGGAAAGGATGAGAGGTGGGGAAGGGAATCAGGGTAACCATGGGAGGAGGGTGGGAGACAGTATCAGGGGGCAAGGGGGTGACTTTATGAGGGGTGTAATAGGGGAGGCTGCAGGTTCCCTTAGGGGGGAAAAATGTGCAGAGGCGATAAGTTATGAGGCAAATAGTCCGGTGGACATAAACACAGCAAAAGTGGAGGATTTGAACTGTAACCGATTATGGAAGACATTGAATTTTAAAAAAAAAACTTTTAAAAACAAAACATGGCTAGTTTCAAGACAGTCACAATAAATGTGAGGGGCTTAAATTCACCGCAGAAGAGAAAGAGAGTGAGGGATTTCATGGAAGAACTGGGAGCAGATATTTTTTTAATCCAAGAAACACATCTTCTCGACAAAGATGTCCCTAGGTTTGCTAACTCAAAAATAGGGGGTTTATATGCATCATGTGCCAGAAAGAAAAAAGCGGGGGTGTTGATAGGTTTTAGTAAGAGAAACAATTTCGAGCTGGAAAAATGTATTAAAGACAAGGAGGAGAGATTCATTTGTATAACTGGAAAGCTGCAAGGAAAGAGGATAACAATTGCAAATATATATGCTCCTAATGCGGGGGAAACAGTCTTTTTTAGAGACACCTTTAAAAGAATAGCAGAAGTAGCAAAGGGATGGATCATAATTCAGGGGGACTTTAATGCCACCATAACTGATTTCGATCACTCCCGTATGGGGAATAATAGGAGAGAGACCAAGGAAATTCCCAGGCTGATGGAAAAATATGGCTGGGTAGATCTGTGGAGGCTGTTAAATGGGACACAGAGGGATTATACATATTTCTTAATGATACATAATAGTTACACGCAGATTGACCATGTCTTGACCAGCAAAACAGAGGCTCACAGGGGGAAAAAATGTTTCATAACTCCAGTCGTACTAGCAGACCACAATGCGGTGGTGACAATATTTAAGGACCCAGCGAGCTTAGGCCCTAAGTCCTTTAACTGGACTCTAAATAGGAGTCTACTTAAAGGAGAGCGTAACATATCCCAGATACAGGAAGCTATCGTGGAATTTTTCGCAATAAATACCAACTCTGTTCAGTCCCCAGCTATACTATGGGAGGCAGCAAAGGCGATGACCAGGGGCAATCTGATAGCCTTGCAAGTAAAAATTGTTAAGCAAAAAAGACAGAAAAAGAAGGATCTATATGCTACCCTCCAAAGGTTGGAGGCACAAAACAAAATCTCCCCCTCGCAAACTTTGAAATTAGAAATAATGAAAAATAGGGAAATAATAAATGCTATGGAATTAGAGTGGACAAAAGCACAACTCAAAAGAATAAAATTTTATTTCTATGAAAACAGTAACAGGGCGGGAAAGGCCTTCGCCAGGCTTGTGAAGGCAAAACAAACGAAAGCACACATTGCTAGGGTGGTCGATAAAAATAACAAACCATGCACTGAGGTCCCCCAGATAATGCAGACTTTTCTAGACTACTACAAGGGAATCTATTCCACGCAAAACCCCAAGGAGTCAGAAATGAGGGAATTTCTTGAGGAAGTGGAGCTACCAAAATTAAATATAGATCAAGCTGCTTTTCTAAATGTGCCCATCACAGAAAAAGAAGTTCAGGGGGCAATAATCGCTTCTAGGAACAATAAGGCAGCGGGTCCAGATGGTTTCCCGAATGAGTTTTTCAAAATTTTTGCGAAAACTTTGGGACCACATCTCACAACAGTATACAATAACATTTTAGCAGAAGGGGAGATGCCACTAAATTTTTACAATGCGGCAATTACACTGATCCCTAAGCCAGGCAGAGACCCAGATCAGTGTGGCAGCTATAGGCCTATTTCTTTGTTAAACGCAGATTTTTAATTTTTTTCTAAGATAGTAACAGATAGGCTTAAAGCAATAAGTGGAGAAATCATCCATATTAATCAAACGGGGTTCATACCTGACAGACAGGGAAGGGATAACATCAGGAAGGCAATAAATGTAATTTATGCACTAAATAAGCAGCAAAAGCCCGCCATGATAATCTCGGCAGATGAGAAGGCTTTCGATTTTGTGGAACCGAAGTTCTTATTTGAGACCCTGGGGAAGATGGGGTTCGAGGGCAATTTCATGAGTTGGCTGAGGGCAATTTATAAGGACCCACAATCTAGCCTAATAATAAATGGAGAACTCTCAAGGCCTTTCCGTCTGCAGAGAGGGACCAGACAGGGGTGTCCCTTGTCGCCCCTCTTATTTAATATAGTTCTGGAAGTTTTGGCGGCAGCAATTAGATAGAACAAGAAAATAAAAGGGGTAAAAATTGGAGGACAAGAAACAAAGCTCTCTTTGTACGCGGATGATTTATTGGTCTATGTAACAAACTGCCAGAATTGTTGAGGGTGATGGAGAAATTCGGAAAAATCTCTGGGTACTCGATTAATAAGGAAAAATCCTTTGCGTTAGTATTTGGAGAGGGGAGTCTGTGGGAGGAACAAATAAAAAAGCTGTCACCATTCCCAATAAGTGAGTCTGGTTTGAAATATCTAGGGGTAATATTAACAAAAAACACAAAAAAACTTATACTCTGTTAACTTTCTGCCCTTATTCAAAACACTGAAGGAAGAGGTTCAGCCATGGAAAAAATTGATGGTGTCTTAGCTGGGGAAGATTAACTTATTTAAAATGATTGTTCTCCCCAAATTGTTATACAGATTGATGGCTATTCTGATTCAGCTTCCAGCTTCCTTCTTTAAAATGAGTGATGAACTATTGAGGGATATAGTGTGGAATGGAAAAAAGCCCAGAATTAGGAAACAGGTGTTGGTCCAACTGAAAGAGAAAGGGGGACTAAATGTCCCCGACATTAAGATACACCATACGGCGGCCTCGCTTGCAGGGCTGTACGATTGGTACCACGAAGCTAAGGCACCAGAATGGGCCAACTTGGAAAAGGAAATTCTGGGGGTGAAGACATTAAGGGATTTGATTGTCGATAAGGGCAAGGTGCCTAGAGAGATAAAATCAGATCACTCCTTTATAGGGAACTTGATTAAGAGCTGGGAAAGAATTTTTTTTAAAATGGGTATGACAGAGGACTTATCCCCATTTACGCCAATTAACTCCATACAAATAAGGGAAAGTAATATAGCCCCGGGAATCAGAGCAGCCCTAAAAAAACCAGAGGTTTCAACAATGGAACAGTTATTCATGGAAGGGGAATTCATATCCCCTCAAAGGTTGACGGGTGTGTTAAAGGAGGAGTTTAACCTTTTCCAATATCTACAGCTAAAGGCGATGGTCACTTCACCACTCAATTGAGAAAGTTTAAAGAGAGAACCGCAAAAAATAGAGAAGATTCTATTCAAAATAAACAAAGCCCCAGGCAGATTAGGTCAATTATACAGGGAACTAAAAGACTTATTGTACACCCCTTCAGTGGGGTATATAAAGAAATGGAGGGATGACCTGAACACTTCTATAGGCCAGGCGGAGGAAAAGAAAATATGGTCTCATATGAGCAAATGTGCGTTCTCCCTGGAGGTTAGGGAGATACAGGTCAAGCTAACTACTAGATATTATCTTACACCTGAGAGATTGAAATTTGTGGACCCAGGGGTGGGGAGGTCTGTGTTGGAGGGGTTGCAGAGAGGTTGGTACCTATATGCGCTGTTGGTGGAACTTCAGGAAGGTGCAGCTCTTTTGGAGCAAGGTGTGGAAAATTGTTAACAAAGTAGCGGCAATGGTGGTGCCGTTCAGGCCAGAAACAGCCCTGCTGGGTATATAACCTAATACAAAATGCATGAAGATTTGCCAGAACTCGTGTAAAATCATTTGTTTAGCAGATATAAACATCATAGCTAGGAAATGGCGATCAATGGAGGATCTCACTATGGACGAACTGCTCCACAGAATCTGGTATATGCATACTATGGAAGAGTTCCATGCAGATCTCCACAACAAGAAGCAAGGTTTTGGAAACATCTGGGCACCAATTATAAAAGCCTTGGATAAGTACAAGGGGACAAATTAACAAACACTAAGCAAAAATTAGCTTTACGTAAAATTTTGAATGGTTGAATACAATTTGTATCGCTGATTCATTTTCACAACTCTGTGGGCGAACCTGTGCATTTAGATAATTGTTTTTGTTTAAAGTATAACACAAAAATTGCTGAATGGAGGTATGTTAGTTGACCAGTGTAAACTTACAGGTCCAAATTGTATGGAAAAGATTGTACATGGTCGAATTTTGTTGTACTTTGATTTTATAAATAAAAGTCATATAAAAAGGAAAAAAAAGGGAGTGAGAGAGTTGGTTCAGATTGTATTGAAAACAGTCTTTACAGAACAGCAAGAGCTCCATGCAGTGGAGATTGAAAGAGCTCATTGCTCCCTGAGGTCCAGGCCAAAGGATCTGGCTCCCCTAAGAGCTATAATAATTAAATTCCTAAGATTTCAGGATAAAGAGGTTATTCTAAGAGCTGCAAGAAGCAAGAAAGCTATGCAGTTTGAAGGATGAAAGGTCTCTATTTTTGCTGATCTAGCCTATGACACGGTGCAAAAAAGGAAGGCATGGGGGAAACAAGTTGAGAAGCTTAAAAACATGGGGCTGAAAGTTCAAATCATATACCCTGCAAAACTTTCTTTTATTGACAGAGGAAAACGAAGATATTTTAATGAGACATCTGAACTAGAGTACTATATTGAAAGAAATCTAAGGTCCAGTCCTCAAAGATTAAGGGATGGAGAATCAGCTAGATCCCAGGACTAAGTAATAATTTCTCTTCTGCCAAAGCAGCAATAATTTGATGTTGGGGCAAAAGGCCAATTTTTTGTGTGTTCAATAAAATCACAGGTTACGCAGGTAACAAAAGCTGATACTAACGTTTCTCCTTTTTAGGAGGCCCCCCAGACTGAAACTTCACAGCAAATTATAATGTTTGTATTTAAATATTATTTAAATATTATTATTTGCAGCTGGTTACACAGTCATGCTCACATATATTTGCATTGCAAGAAACTCATTTACTAAGAAGGGATAATTTTTGAGTTACAAACAAGAATTATAAAGTGGTTTTTTTTCAAATGGAGAGAAAAAAAAGGCTGGGGTCAGAGGGTATTTTCAGACGTTACGAGATCACAGTGAACCACGGTGAATACCCACCTGTGGTCAATGTGTCTCAAACATCTGTTTGGCAGCAGCCAGATGTTCACCACGATCAATAAACACATGGGGTCAATTTGAACCATGCTTCCCAGGCTAGCGGGGGGAACGTTCCGGGAAGCGTGGTCAAAGAGATCCCCAGCGGGGACCCAAAAAAAGTAACGTCTGGCCGGGCGCCACAGCCCGGGATCCCCGGCGGGATCCCGGGCCGTGGTGAATCCAGCCCGACGCGGCAGCCGCATTGGCCCCGACGCGGCGGCCGCATTGGCCCCGCTGCCCGCCCGTCTCCCCGGAGGGTGGGCGGCAGGAGCGTGGAGGGGGCAGGGCCATGCGGCTGCACGTTGCGCCGTGCGGCCATGCCCCCTCCCAGATTCCCCGCCGGGATCCCCCCGACACGTCTGTTACGGCGTGACAGGGTGACCCTGGCGGGGAATGAATGTGGTGATTTCGGTACGGGGCCAATGGGCCCCGTAACGTCTGAAATCACTCTTAGTTGGCATCCATAAGGAGCTAAAACCACAAATACATACCATACATAAAGATGAAAAGGGTAGACAAATACAAATGGAACAGTATACTATTGCTAATCTATATGCCCCTAATTATAATATGGAGGAATTTTTAATGGACACACTCACCCTGATTTCAGAGAAAGCTCAGGGAAATGTGTTGGTTTGTGGGGATTTTAATTGCCCACTTTCTAAGAAAAAGCTCAGCAGAAAGCAGGAAGGAATTGTAAAAAAAAATGAATTGTGTGAGTGGAGGGAAATATGGAGAAGTGTGCATCCAAATAAACAAGAGTTTACATTTTATTCAAATCCTCAAAAATTGACCATATTTTAATTAGTAAGGGCCTGGTCCCTGAGTGTGACAACTCATATATACAGATAGTACCATTTATAGACCATAACGCAGTGGTGGCAGAGTTTAACTGTGCTGCTAATAAAAACAACAAGAAACAAAGTAGGAGTTTAAAAAAAAATTTTTTTAATAACAAATGGATGCAGGAGGAAATTCAAAAGACATTACAGGAATATCTTCAATTTAATGACCTGCCAGAAACATCCCCTCAGACGTTGTGGGAGCCAGCTAAAGCTGTCCTTCGGGGACATTTTATTTCCATGGGGGCTTACCCCAAAGAGAAAGGCAAGAATATTAGTGAAATACACCTCCAACTTAGACAGTTAGCGAAACAACCTAAAATAAATGCTGATAAAATAGCCATCCTTAAAAGCCAAATAAATTAATTAGAAACGGAGAAAATTGTGACTAAAATTAGATACACAAAGGCATTTTATTATGAGAAGGCCAATAAGGCGGACAAAGTGTTAGCATGGTTAACAAAAAAGAGAAGGTAAAAAACAATAATACCATATATACAAAAACACCTGAATCGCATATATTAAAGGATAAGGAAAAAGTTCAGTGTTTTGAGGAATTTTATGAATCATTATATGGGGCTGAGGATCCTTCCTAGGGATGGGCAATCAGAACAGAGTTCGGAAATACAGTTCGGTTTGGTTTGGTTTGGTTTGGTTTGAAATTCGAATTCATTCGGAAGTTTGGTTCGGTCAACAGAACAGACCAAGTTCAGTTGAATTCCGAACTTCCGAACCAAGTTCGGCCATTCAAAACCAGTTTTTTGAGTGTGTTGCCACTAGGGATGGGCGAACAGAATGGAGTTCGGAAATTTGGTTCGGTTTGGTTTGAAAGTTGAGTTCGGTTCGGAAGTTCAGTTCGGTCGACCGAACAGACCGAGTTCAGTCCGAACTCTGAACTTCCGAACTGCGTTCGTGCATCCCTAATCCTTCCGAAGAGGTGGTTCAGAGGGTATTAAGTCAAATAAATTTGCAACATGTGACAAGAGACCAGAAAGGGTATCTTAATCAACCCATTACTGTGGAAGAAGTAAAGGAGGTTATTAAACAGTTACCTGGAAACAAAGCTGCGAGACCGGATGGCTATCCGGCCGAGTTTTATAAAACTTTTACTATGCTTACAAAGTGTTACAACTCTTTCCTGGCACTACAAACTATGCCCAGGTCATTTTATGAGGCAAATATTGCCTTATGCCCCAAACCAGGGAAGAATCTAGAGACATGTAGTGGATATAGGCCTATCTCTCTGATAAATGTGGATGCAAAAATTTTTACAAAAATTCTGGCCAACAGATTGATGGAAGTTATACCAGGATTAATCTTATTTGATCAATCTGGGTTCATCCCTCGGAGAGTGGGCATCGATAATGTCAGGAAAATTATTGATATAATACACCATGTTAAGAGGAGAAATACTACCGCAGCCATAATATCGCTTGATGCGGAAAAAGCTTTTGACATGGTGCAGCACATATACTTGTTTGCAACAATGGAGATAATGGGTATGGGTGGAGCTTTTTTGGACTGGGTTAAATTAATATATAAATCCCCGGTGGCTAGAATTCTTATAGATGGAGAACCGTCTAGAAAAATTAATTTGAAATGGGGCACTAGACAAGGGTGTCCTATGTCTCTGCTATTGTTCAATTTAGCTATAGAACCTTTGGCTATAATGATAAGGAACTCAAAGCAAATAAAGGGGATACAGGTAAAAGGGACAGAGTACAAATTGTCGATGTATGCAGATGACATGTTGGTCAGCTTCACAGACCTGCCAAAGTCAGTGCCAGCGTTAAATAAGGTCATTGAAGCATTCAGCAATGTCTCTGGGTATAAAGTTAATATAGAAAAACCTAAGATATTACTGTTTAATGAAGATAGGCTCAATAAAGAAGAACTGCTGAGATCTACTCCATTTATGCTAGAAAAATCAGAAATATCATATTTAGGAATAAGGGTGACAAAAAACCTTAAAGACTTGTATAAAGCAATTTTTTTACCACTGTTAGAAAATTTACAGCGGAAGAAAGAAGACTGGAAAACCTTCAGATCTCCTGGGTGGGGAGGACAAATTTAGTTTAAATGTTGGTGTTGCCCAAATTAGTATACACATTTTTCGCTTTGCCAATTCAACTGCCCAGAGAATTTTTTGGAAAGCTAAACAAGATAATAACACGAATAATCTGGAACAGGAAAAAATCGAGATTAAAAAGGACAGTATTATTTACCCGAAAAGATTTTGGAGGTATGAATATGCCAGATTTTAAATTATATTACTGGGCATCCGTTTGTCCATACTGCTTTGGAGATTTGGGAAACTTGCCTGAATAAGGCAGACATTAATAAACAAAAAAATCCATTTACCCCAATGTTTGGTCCATGGGCAAAAGGGGGTGAATATCTGATAAAATCAGGATAGACTGGGAAAAGAAAGGATTAAAAATGGCTACTCACCTGTTCATGGGTGATGAAATCCTAACACTTGACTCCATTAGGCAAAAGACAACAGTAGACCCGGGGTTCCTAGTTTATGCAAAAATAAAAAGTAAATTTAATTCTAAACAAGATAAACCCCTGTTCACAAGAAAGAGAACTGATCTGGAGGTGGTTTTGTATGGGGACCCAGGTTTGAGGCATATATTATCCCAAATATATAGGGTGTTTCAAAAAATGTTTAATGAACCTGATGAGTGATATATTAAGAAATGGGAGTCAGACCTAAGTATAGTAATAGGAAAAAAAAAAAAAGCAGGCCATTTGGACGATAATGCAGTTGGGGTAAGAGAACCACAAATCAAGGCAACATACTGAATATATTTTACCCCAGAACAACTTCACAATATGAACAAGGACAACCCAAAGAAATGCTGGCAGGGATGTGATGAAACAGGTACTCTGCGGCACTGTTGGTGGGATTGCCCCACCATACAGGAATTTTTGAATAAAGTTGGACAGTACATCAGTATCATAGCGCAGCAGCAAATTATAATGCAACCAGAGTTTGCGATTCTTGGTGTTTTTCCTGATTTGAAGATCATCAAGGAAAGAGAACTGGCTTCCCAGCAACTTCGACTTGCAGCTATTTTGAGTAACTGGAAGTCAAAGAAGAAACCTGTAATATCGAAATGGTGGCAAAGACTTTGTTGGACAGTTACCATGGAACGCATACAAGCAGAATTGAATCATAAACTAGAGGAATACTACGCTGTATGGAATAACGTCTGGAATCTGTTGCAACAAAATTTGACATGTCAGATAGTAAAGTTACAATATGTTTAACTATGATTTAATTTGATACGGGTTGGAATATCACAGAATTAGTAGTAAATGGACCAACGTTGTGACGGGTACTCCCGAATTGGTCCACTTTGATGTATTATTTAACTGTAGTGTTAATAGTTTTTGTTTATTTTCTTTTTTTTTAGTTTATGTTTGTTTGAAAATAACAGTGTCTGTAGATTAAAAATGTATGTTAGGGTATTGAAAAGAAATTTAATTTTTTTTTTAAAAAAAAAATCAGTTCTGCTGACTGGCGCATGTGCAATCAAGAAGCTCCTGACCACCAAAAAACAGCACAATGAAAGTTACATGACTCTGCTTTTTAAAATCATGTAACTTTATCAGGAGCCAGCTCTGCCACAAAGACTTTAAACTCTAGTGAGTTTCATGTCAATTAACCTCTGGCCTCATTCATACTTTTGACTCTGTATGAGAAGTTTGCAACTGTTCATATGGAGTGAAAAGTCTGCAACTTTTCACTCTGTACTTTTCATTCTGTATGAAAAGTTGCAGACCTGTACTGAGTAACTGAGGGTAAGTGACATGAAATTGACTAAAGCTATCCCTTGCTTAGGGCTGAAGCGGCAGCTCCTTTTTCTGTGCCGATATTTGATTCCACCATTTTTAAATTGCCTGTGACTTTCCACAGCTTTTCTGATGGCATTCTGATGATTCCTCACCCTTTGTTTTGCAACATTGGAATTATCGGGATTATCAGAAAGTGTTGAAATAATCTTGGAAAGTGTCGGAAGAAACATTGTTCTGCTACTTTCACACTGTGACCGCATGTCGGAAAGTGCAGGCTGAAGTAGCAGAATGAATGTCTCTATCACACTGTGCCGTTCATTGTGGAAGAGCTCTTTCTGCAGCTACTGTGGCAGCTTGCCGTTTCAGCCCGGAGGCAATTTGGTAATTGAGATGAAACTGACTAGATCTTAAAGTCTTTGCGACAGAGCTGGCTCCTGATAAAGTTATGTCATTTTAAAAAGCAGAGTCACATAACTTTCTTTATGCTGTTTTTTCTAACATCACAAATGGCAGTCAGTGACTGCTCGACTGCACGTGCGCCAGCCAGTAGAACGGATTTTTAAAATGTTTAATAACTCATTTTTATTTATCCTTACTTATTTAATTAATTAATTATATTTTTACCCTGCCCTTCTCGCCTAGGTGACTCAGAGTAGCTTGGCTGCACCAATCATAATCACACTACACCAGCACTTTATCTAGATCTCAAGCTCCAAGGCTGTGAAATATGGGGGCTCAACTCATTGGGAGGGGAGGAGGAGATATCAATGATTCAAAATAGTTGGGTTGCTTATGCATTTTGACCACAACCAATTAACTTTTAAACAGTTATAACTTGATTTTATGGTTGGATCTTCTTCTGACTTTGCAAATAAGATGATCCCCACAAATATAAGCCATGGATAAAATTTCAGAACTGGAGCTCATGCAGTTTCCTCAATATCAGAGATCTGACAGTCCTCTGTTTATAATGGAGAGTGGTTTTGCCTTTAACTTTCTTGCAGCTACTGCTGCAAGAAAATTAGCTAAATTTATTTACTTATCTAGTACCTCCTGAAGTGATTTGTTTATATTTTTAAATAATTTGATAGCAGAGTAGCTGTTCGTAATATATGGATATTTTTAACATTCACAGTTGTTTATCTGACCTCTCAGTGTTGCTCATTATGTTCCTCAAAAATACTTTAGGTGATAGGCAATTAAACTGTATTCTCTTTGTCTGACTGTTGCTTGGGTGACAATAAAACTGAAGAATAAAGAGTGAATTTATTCCTGAAATTGCTTGAATATGCATTTGTATAAAAGTGGAAAATGAAGAACAGAGGTCAGTCATAGGTCATGAATGCTCTGTTGTTTAATGGGACTAGAAGAAAAGAAGATAAATAGAAGAGAAAAAATAGTCTATTACTGGAATTTCATGCTGTGTAACAAGGGGTTTAGACTAACTTGAGAACTTGATTTAGAATGCTAAATAAACAGTGATGTGCCCTGAAGATCTGCACTGGAGCATGTTCCTTGAGCATGTTAATTAAAGAGATGAAGAGTGATGTGGCAAAATTTCCAACAACACAGAATTATTCAAATCAAAGTAGATTATGAAGAGTTATAGAAGAATCTCACAGGACTGAGGGACTGGACAGTAAAATGCCAGATTAAATGCTCACGGCAATGCAGAATGGAAAAATAATCCTTGCTATGTCTATACATTGCTGGATTCTAAATTAATCATTAAGAGTTCTTGGAGTCATAGTAGAAAAACATCAGCTCTGTATGAGCAGAAGATACAAAGGCTAACAGAATGTTAGGAGTTACTAGGGAAAGATAAGGAAGTAAGACCCTTTTTACACAGATGCTCTAACACCCATAAAATGGGTGTTACATTTTATTATACATGTTGCAGGGCACCACTGCAGCCAATCACCATGGGCCCTGTGCACACATGATGCCTCCACCCAG
>QEPC01002961.1:762137-796604 GCA_003113815.1 Sphenodon punctatus | reverse complement strand
GGCTGTGGAACTCCCTTCCGGAGGAAGCTCGCCTGGCCCCAAGCCTTTTGATATTTCGGCGGAACTGTAAGACCTGGCTGTTTGCCCAGGCCTTTGGGAGGGGGGGGGGGTGATTTTTAATCCCCCACCTTATATATTTATTTATGACTGTACCACGCCCTGTTTTATTGATATATTTTATTTTGTTTTTAAATGTTTTTATACTGTTTTTATTGTTGTTAACCGCCCCGAGCTGCATGGCAGGATGGGGCGGTATAGAAATCTAGAAAATAAATAAATAAATAAATAAATAGATCCTGCCCCTGTGTAATCCCTAGAATCACCAGCTCTAAATCTCTCCATTTTTGTTCTTTATCCTCATTGTACCAAATTTTCACTGTTCTCAGCGCTGAGGTCATGCTATATAGTCCCAGACTGGGTAAGTTACATCCTCCCTTTTCTATCCCAGTCTTCAAAATAGATCTACAAACCCACGGTTTCTTTTTACCCAAAATTATAAATTATCATTATCATTATCATTATCTTGTCCATTTTCTGAAAGAACTCCCTAGGCAGTTGTATTGGAATGACCTTTATGGTGCAGAGGATTTTGGGTAATAACTGCATTTTAATTACGTGTATCTTTCCCAACCAGGAACATCCCAGTCAGTGCCAGGAGTGCTGCTTGTCTTGGAAGTCCCGTTAAAGAGGTAAGTAATTTTTTTTTGTATACGTCCCTTGTGTTCTTGGTGAATTTAACCCCTAAATATCTTATATACTCATGCTTTAATTGGAATTGCTGTGTTGGGGCACATCCCCCTTCTCTACCCCTATTGTGATTTAATAACATCATCTGGGTTTTTCATGGATTGACCTTATATCCCGATAGGGATCCGAATTCTGTCAGCACTGCCATTAGTTCCCGTATAGATGTTTGTACGTTAGTTAGGGAGAGGAATATGTCATCTGTTTGGTCATCTCACTCACCACTCCAGTTATCTTATCATTTTGATTTATAGCCAACACAAGACTCTATAGCTATATCAAAAAGGAGTGGGGAGAGCGGGCAGCCCTGTCTTGTACCTCGCGTAAGATGAAATACTGAGGTTAACCCTCCATTTATTACTATCTGTGCTGCCAGTTTTTTATATATACTTTTTACCCATTCCAGAAAGCCCCCCCTCCTCAAATCCCATTTCTGTCAATGTGACCAGGAGGATTTTTTTTTCTAGTCTATCAAATGCTTTATTAGCATCTAAAGATATGATAGCCGCTGGTCTTTTTTCCTTATTGATTTTTATAAGTTAAATCTATTGCCCTTCTTACATTATCTATGCCCATCCTCCCACCTATAAAACCTGTCTGGTCAGATCCAATTATCCCTTTTATGATACTTTGAAGGTGAGTGGCAAGGATCTTTGTAAAGATCTTGGCATCTGTATTTAACAGAGCTATAGATCTGAAGTCCCCACATTCTTTCCCCTACCGTGTCTGTTTTAGGGCACAACGTTATTGAAGCCATATAGACTGTGTCTGGCATTTCCTTATGTTCCTGGATCAAATTAAATACCTTACATAATAAAGGGGTTATCAAATCTATATATGTTTGGTAGAATTCAGGGATAAAACCATCTGGACCGGGCGTTTTATTTCTGGGTAGTTCTTTGATTGTGCTTTCTACCTCCTCTACCTCTATGGGTTCATTGAGCTTCCTCCTCTGTGCCTCAGTAATTTTAGGTAGTTTTCATTTCCCCAGGTATGTTTTAATATCCTCCTGGTTATGATTCTCAGAGGTGTAGAGAGCCTTATAGAATTTTAAAAATTGTTCCTGCATCTCAAGACCTGATATATATGTCTCTTTATTAGAATACAGTATATGTGTAATCTGCACCTTTTTCCTTTGCTTTTTCACCATCCAAGCTAGCACTCTGTCCGCCTTATTACTTCTAGTGTAGTAATATTGTTTTGTATATCTTAACTTTTTAAATAATTTCCTCTGTTTCTATAATGTCTATCAAATCCCTGATTCTGCTCTTTCTTTATCCCTTTTTTTGTTGGGTTGATTTTCAGCTGTCTGTCTATCTGTTTGAGTCTGAGGTATAGCTCATTCAACTCCATGTTTTGGGTTTTTTTTGTTATAGACATCCAGCGCAATATACTGGCCCATCAGATATGCCTTATCTGCCTCCTAGAGAGTTGCCTGTGAGACCTCTCCATTGTCATTGATCTGGAGGAAATCTGTTATCTCCTGTTTAATTATCTCTTTATTTGTAAGGTTTAATAAAGTCACCTTATTCAAGGACCATCTACGCGTCATGTACTTCTTTTGTTGCCCTGTCTCTATTGTCATTACTAGTGCACTGTGGTCTATGGATACCACTAGTCCTATCTCACATCTTTGGCACCTACCCCATTCTTCTTAATGATGAATATGTAGTCTATTCTAGTATATGGCAGATGTCTATTTGAGTAGAGCATGTATTCTCTGTCTTTTGGATGTCTCCACCTCCATAGGTCCACCAACTGTGCTCTGGCAATATTCTCTGCTCACTTTTTGTGACCTTTCTTCAAATTTCCCTTCCCTGATTTATCCAACTGGGTCAGTGGGATATTCAGATCCCCCATCATTATTAAGATGCCTTGACTCTCCTACCTAACAAGTTCTAAAATTTTCTGCATAAATTTCGCTTGTCCTATGTTTGGGGCATAGAAGGTAAAAAATGTGTATGTCTCCCCTGCTCTGGGTCTTTAATCGTTTTATTCCCTATGAAGTTAGATTTACTGGCAAACACCAGTAGCACTCCTACCTTTTTAACCTTTGCATTAGCAAATATTATTTGGCCAAATTGTTTGTCTCGCACTCAGATATTACCTTTATTTAGTAAATGGGTTTCTTGTAGGGCTGCTACCTGTATCTTCTGCCATTTCAGATATTGCCACACCTTTTTTATTTTAGTTGGACAGTTTAAACCTTTCACATTCAAGGTACATATTTTTAGTTGAACCATATTCCTTCGTATAGACCTGCCTGACACCCCTTCCCCCTTGCTTTAGATAGCCTTCTGGGTTGCGCCTCTGTTTCCCCCCTTGCCCCCTACCACCTCCTATCCTTCTTCCCCTCCCCCCCTCCCTGAACCTTCCTCTGTTCCTTCCCAGAGCTAAGGCTTGAAAAAACCTTAGAAGGGTATGCCATGGAGTCACTTCACTCTGCTGTTTGTCCCAGAAAACCCTTTTTGCTACCTAATATCTTTTTTGGACTACCTGGTCCACGCCTCTGTCCTTTAATGCCAACAGAAAGTCACTTCTGTCCCCTTCTCTCATGGCCTATTCACAGGGTCTCTCCCCCCCCGTCCCCCCAGCCTTGGAATTCCAGCATCTTAAAGTTCATATATTTATGCTCCCGATGGCACAATTCCACCAGGAGATGGGCTGCTGCATTCTCCACCAGCTGAAGTCTCTGAACTGTCACCATGGGCAGCCCCATGTAGAGCGCATTACAATAGTCCAGCCTAGAGGTGATGAAAGCATGGTTGACAATGGCTAGGTCAGAGTCCAAGACATACAACTGAAGTCATCGCACCAGATGTAGTTGGCAAAAGCACTCCTTGCCACAGTCTCCACCTGAACATCCAGGCAGAGTTGCGAATCAAGGAGCACCCCCAGTCTCCACACCTGGGAGACCAGCGGAGGACAAATCCCATAAATAATGGAAGCCATCATCTCCACTGCCTTAACCACCAGCATCACCTCTGTCTTGTCAAGTTTCAGCCTCAGTTCAGCCCTATTCCAGTCCTCCACAGTCTCCAGACACTGAGTAAGCTGAGTATTATAAAGACTCTAGGGCTCAGGTATGCTATGGTATCAATTAGGGGTGGGACTTGGAGCAAAGAAAAGGTTACCGGTTTTACCGGTTACAGGTTTTCAAAAAAATGGTTTACCAGATTAAAGCCGGTATACCAGGACCGGTTTCTTTTTCCTTTATTTCAATGGGGAACTATCCCCATTGAAATCAATGGGGAAAAAAACATTCCTCCCCCCTCCCAGGCTGCACAGGTGGAATGGGGAACACCCCCCACCTACCCTGCCAAGCCTGAATTTTAAAAAAATAAAAAATCCCAAAGTCCAGCTGCAAGTGTGGGCTCTAGGCTGCCGCCACCGGTGCAGCGGCAGCGACCCAAAGCCCGTACCAGCAGGTAGTAGGCGATCCCTGGGGTGAGGGTGGTTTAACATCCCCCACCCCAGGGATCGCCCTACCCCCCCACCCAGATCACCTTACTTGTTGTTTGGGAGGTGGCGGCAGCGGCAGCAGAATGGCACAGGTCCGGGTGGCTTTAGTGCTAGAGGCTGGCTTCCCTTCAGCACATCACTAGGCCTTCCGAGGAAACCCGGAAGTTCCCTGGAAGGCCTATTGAAAGGCTGAAGGGAAGCCAGCCACTAGCGCTGAAGCCGCCCGGACCCACGCCCTGCTGCTGTTGCTGCCACCACCGCACGGAGGACAAGTAAGGTGATCTGGGTGGGGGGGTAGGGCAATCCCTGGGGTGGGAGGTGTTAAACCACCCCCCACCCCAGGGATCACCCTGGCTGCTGCTGGTGTGGGCTCTGGGTCACCACAAGACTTTTGGTTAATTTTTTTTTTTAAATCCAGGCTGGGCAGGGTGGGTGGGGGGTGTCCCCCCCTTCCACCCATGCAGCCTGGATGGGGGAGGGAAAGTGATTGGGGGGGTTGGGTGTTTTTTTACATTGCAGCCATTCATTTCAATGGCCGCAATGTAAAAAAATCCGACACAGGGAACCGGTACCAGTACCCCAGATTACTGGTTTAATCTGAAACTGCCAGTACAGCAAAATACCGGCAGTTTCGGATACCGGGGGAACCAAAATTCCCACCCCTAGTATCAATGGAGAGGTTTCCAGGTCTTTTCGTACACTTAAAGGTTTCCGACAAGGCTGTGTTCTGGTTCTGGTAATCTTCAGTTTATTTTTAAATGACCTTCATAGCAGCCTTGAAGAAAAGAGATTGTCATGTCCCTAAGTTAGTGGAGTGCAGGATCTCCTGTCTTTTGTATATGGACGACACAGTCCTGATATCATACATCAGAATTGGACTGCAAAGATTGTTAGAAGAATTCAGTACTTATTGTCAACTCAACAATCTTGAGATAAATATTGCCAAAACTAAGATTATGACATATGTTTCCAAGAAAAAGAACAAGTGGTACTTGATCAACCAGGTTGTGGAAGTTGTTGATAATTTTCCTTCTTGGGATTAACCTTTTCTTCCACTTATGGTTGTGAAGAACACACAAACAAAATTACTAAAAGCTATTTAGGCAGCAAATGTAATCTTTTCCTTTTATAATGGGTTTCAAAGAAGACCCTGGTCAGAAATACTGTCAGCAGGGAAAGGTGAAATTAGAATCATCATTGTTATATGGGGGCAGAGATCTGGGGAGTCGACTAGAAAGCACTTGCAATAATTGGAAACATTCAATCAGTTTTTTTGAGGAGATTGTTGACTGTGCAGAAAGGGACCCCGGCCCCTATGGTTAGACTGGAAACAGGTTCCAAAAACATACAAACAGCGCCAGACTTTGTTTAATCCATTATTGACTTAAGATTTGGGTGTATCTCCCAGGTAGATTAGCCAAACAAGTGCTGCTTAACACCACGGGTATTTCAGGTCCAGTGTTTACATGGTTGTTAGAGGTGAGGAAGAATTTATACTACTCAGGATTAGGAAACGTGGTACTGTATAGATTCGTTACCTCTTCCAAATGAGAAACAATACATAGAGTGTAGGTTACAGGATATTTCTAAACCAGAGGATTTGGCTGTGATTAGAGCATAGAAGTGTGCCTCCCTGTATATTTACATTGAAGATAAGTTGATTCAGCCCAAATTGACCATTTTTCCCATAGAGAGGTTCTCACTAAACTGAGATTTAACCAGATAGGAACTCAACCCCAAAGGGGAGATTGGAGGAAGATCCTATACCATCAGGGGATATTATCTTGTTCCTTACAGGAGGCTGAGGATCTTATTCACTTCCTATGGAATTGTCCCCTTACCCTGGATATTAGGAAAAGGTTTTTGTTGTCACTTGAGAAACTTTGTTTTCTTGTTGGTCTTGAAAAACTATTTGGATCTTATGAAACAGCTCTGTTAGAGTGTTACACGCTCTTGCGTACTATGCATATGCTTCTCGCAAGTGATCTCACTGAGTTAATGTTGATCTCATGAGTAGACCAGAGGATGTTTTGTTTTATAATTATATGCTGTAACAATTTGCATATTTATTTTATTTGTTGATTATTTGGCTTTTGCCATAAATAAACTTGAACTTGAACTAGTGTGGAAAGATGTATTATTCTTTAATAATGTTCCAGTGAGGAAATATGAAACACAAGCCTCCTTAAAGAAGGATATTTTCATCTTGTTGGAGAGAGCTGTTTTTTACTCATTACCCAGAAATCAGATAATCAAGGCTTACAGATCTAAGTCATCTAAATAATTAATCAGGTAGCAGCTGTTTTAAAGGATGATTGGGCAGTGAGGAAACTCTGGGTCATGAATAAATTACTTCCATACACAGATTACCATCTCTCCGAATTAGGCAAAATGTTTTTTTAAAGATGACAATAAATGATTTCTCTTTACAGTCCCAGAGATACAGTTTATCTGGAGTCGCTTCTGGGATTGTAAAGAGGAATCATTTATTGTCATCTTTAAATGTGTAAATGTGTAAACTATGTCTCCTGATATAGGCCAGCAACAGAGTGAGACTCGTCTCCAACCTGATATGGACATTTTCTCTCAGATGGAGAGTGTGAAGAACCCTTTGTTGGAAGATGTTGGTTCTGCAAAAGTGCAAATTGAAGAAGAACCTTTAAATATTCAGAGATTACAAAAGGGCAAACATTCAGTAGTTAGGTGAGAGAGCAGGATCTCGGCAGCATATAGTGTTAGTACTATTCCCTTGCTGCTTAATGGAGATTTACGTACCAGATCACAATAATGGTGCCATTTTTCATGGCCCATTAGGTATTGATTCACTGGTGAATAGCGGTTAGGGGTGTGCAATTCATTTTTGTTCTTATAATAACCAAAATGAAAATGTCGATTTTTTTTTTGTTACTGTAAAAACAAAAATGACAAATAATAAAAACAAAAATGAATTTTTATTTTCAAAATAATGGGAAAACACTGAAAGATGTATTTCTGGCAATAACTTATTTGTTTCTTATTCAATTATGATGAAACTTGGGAAGATTATACCTCCAACAGAGGGCATCATACACACCAACTGTCAAAGGATTGGATAAAGGACACCACTTTTAGAAGCAACTGAATGTTGTGATTTTAAGAAAAACTGCATACACATTCCTGGCTACAGCATCTTTATCTTACATCAAATTAGCATAAATCCTGAGAATATTATGTCTCTCAACATGTTTACCAACCCTGCCAAATTTAAGAAAGATTTAGAATAAAAGAAGAATAAATTTTATAAGATGTTAGCCCCCTGGCTATCACAATGGACCACAAAATAAAACAGTAAACAATATACTACATATAATACATCAGATTTACGGGTCAGACATGCAATACCAATCTTATCATACAAAATAAAATGCAAACCATCTTGTCAAATGGTCAAAACATTAAACAAACATTAAAGCAAAACATTAAAACAATGGCCATTAATTGCCCGAGTCACCAATCATATAAACAAGCCATACAAACCTAATTACAGGAAGAAAGAGTTGATAAACTTTCCTGAAATTATAACCCATTAAATTGAATTTGCATTTCTGGCTGTAACATTTTTATATTCCATTCTCTTTCCAAGACATTTGGCAACAATATATCCCAAACCTTTCCTGTCATTTCTGCCAAACTACAGGACAATTTGATAAAGGGACCCAATTGTATAAGCAATTGAACTTGTCCCATTGAAGACCATTATTCAGATAAATAGCAGCACATTCAGTGCCAGTCAGAGGCAGGTACCTGGCATGGCAGGAGGAGGGAGGCTGTAGGAGGGAGTATGGGAAGGAACCCAAAAGACTGACAGATGCAATCACTGGCCAATTACTGCATGCTTCCAGCTTTACAGGGCCAATCTGTGGTGGTTTTGAGGTGGGCATAGAAGGCACATAACTGGGTCTTTGGGGGTAGCATCTTAGAAATCAGGAGACATAGTTTACACATCCAAGCTGGCCAATTATCATCACAATCATATCCTGAAGCACTGTGACAAAGGACATTAGAGAATCTCTATTGGCTCTTTCCTAAACAGATGCTTCTGACTTCCAAGTAACAAGTGGGGGAGAGAAGTTGGGATGGTCACATCACAGATCAAGGATATTTGTTTGAAATTTCTGCTGGCCAATTGGCATCACAAACAGATCTTATACCACAGTGACACGTAAGAGAATCCCAGGCATAGATTCATTCTCTGCATGTGCTGATCAGGTATATAAAATGGATACCCTTTATCACATATTTCTGATATTTGGCAAACATTATCCTGAAGGTTCGAGATAAAACCATACTAAATTTCCTTTACATACTAAATTTCCTTTACATTACAGTACTAAAACATTATTACAGTCTGACATACTTTTATAAGTTAATTGCTTATACCACCAGGACCCTTAATCCAACCATTCTGAAAGTTGGCATAGATAGTACTCTTGGGGAGGGGGATAAATTTGCCAAGTTTCATCTGCATTAGATGGAAGACAAAGAAGATACAGCCAGGACTATATATGCAGATTTTCACAAAGTAACAATTGAACGGCTTATAAAATTGGTTTCCTTTATCCAATACTTCTGCATTTGGTACACATAATGGTTTCCCTTGTAGGTACAATACCTCCATGTTTCATCCACATATAATGAAAAACAAAAAAAAGTTACAGGTAAAAATGTATTTTCCATTGAAGCCACCCGAAATTGAAAATGAAAGCAAAAACAAAAACAACATTTTGATATTTATGAAAAAGAAAAAAACAAATTTAAATAACATAAGAACATAAGTGCCATACTGAGTCAGTGCAATGGTCCATCTAGCCCAGCATCCTGTCTCCGACAGTGGCCAATCACAGTGGCTTGGGAGAAGAACCCAACAGGTCACAATGGGGGATCCATTCCCTGTTGTTTTCCCCCAGCTCCCGTCATGTTCCCTGATCCTGTCTGGCCAATGGCTGTTAATGGATCTATCTTTCAGAAACTTGTCCAAACCTCTTTTAAACTCACCTATAGTACTGGCCCTTACCACAGCCTCCGGCAGTAGATTTCACAACACAATTATATGCTAAGTGAAAAAATATTTTCCTTTATTTGTTTTAAACGTGCTATCCATGAGTTTCATGGAGTGTCCCCTAGTTCTAGTACTAGCTGAGAGGGTAAATATTCCTTGTTTATTAGTTCCACCCCACTCATTATTTTATCAACTTCTATCATATCTCCTCTCAGTCATCTCTTCTCCAAACTGAAGAGCCCCAACCTATCAAGCATCTTGTCATACAGGAGCCCTTCCATGCAAGGGGGGCTTCACCAGCATCCCTTGCACCAGTGTGCCACACACACCCTTCACCTGGTGGTCAGGGTGGCTCTGGCCTTGGGGGAGAAGGGGATTGGGGCAGGCACCCTTAGCTCCCTGATCGAGAGGGTGAGGAAGCTGGCCGGTTTGTTTAACCAGAGTGTGAAGGGCAACAACCTCCTCCGGGCAAATCAGGCCAAGCAAGGCTCCCCAGTGCATGAGCTGGTGCAGGATGTGTCCACCTTGTGGAATTCAACCTTCCTGATGCTTGAGCGACTTCTCGAGCAGAAAGGTGCAGTTGTTGATGGACAGCAGGGCCCCTCCAGGGTACGATGGGGAGGAATGGGAGATCTGGGTTCACACAGTCTTCGTCCTCAGACCATTCCAGTTCCCCCACCGCCACCATCACCAAGGTGACCCCTCTGGTGCAGTCTCCTTAGGAAGTTGGAGGAGATTCTCAAGTGGTGGGATTGTGGCCCTCAGGGCAGGAAGCTGGAGGATGAGGTGGTTGACCTGGTGCAGCAGCTGAAGGCAGAGCTGAAGGTGCGCTTTGATGAGCTCCTGAACTGGGCAGAATACCTTTTGGCAACCATGCTGGACCCCAGGGTCAAGGGCAGTGTGGCACACCAGACAGCGCTCTATGGGGACTGGAATGGTGAGCTGGTGGAGAGGGTCCAGCAGGCAGAGAGGACTCTGGAATGTGCGTGGCAGCAGCAGCAGGATGCCCCTGGGGATGGTGGGAGAGGGAGCAGCCTCCCCCTTCAACTGGCAGGGTTTATCCCTGCCCCCAGCCCAAGCAGTAGCAGCACCAGCAGCAGGCTGAGCAGCAGCAGCACCCCTATTGCCAGCAGCAGCTCGTATGTGCAGGCACTCTGGGACCATGGGCTCGTGCACAGCAGGGCAGGCAGATTGGCTAAGGGCAGTGGTGGAGGTGGTGTCAAAGGCCAGTTACATGAGGGAGTACGACAGTACCTCAGCAGCAGTGGAGGAGCAGCCGTGCATAGAACCCATCAGTGATACTTTGGCCTACTGGGTCGGCAAGACCAACGTATAGTTGTACCTCTCCAAAGTGGTGAAGGATCCGTTGCCCTGTCCACGAACGAGTGTCCCCAGTGAGTGAGTGTTCTCCATGGCAGGGAACATTTGCACCTGAGACTTAGGGCCAAGTTGGTGGAGCAGTTGCTGTTCATAAAGGTGAACCTTCCTCTGCTGAGATTCCCCGAGCTGCCTCTGGACATGGATTGATGGTGCAGTGGCACACGCCATCCCATGCCAGGGGCAGTCTTGGGATGGAGCTTCTCTCAATCTGCGCTGCTGCTCAGGTGCTGTCCCTCCCTCCCAATGCTCAGCCCCCATCCTGCCTCTCTCTCTATCTTCCTAGACAGCCTCAGACAGCCTATCTGACTGACCTCATGATGTAGGGTGGCATTGGGAAATTGTAAGCCTGCCAGCCGGCCTCTAGCTAGATGATCTCAACCTGCCTATCTGATTGGCTCTCTCACATGCGCTGCAGAGTCTTCGCCAGCCTGCCTTCCCTACTGCCTCTCATGCCATGCTGCCTGTCTGCCCACCCGCCCAGGTTGCCAAGCTCAAACCCTGCCTGAGCCTGCCTTCTGCTCATGCCACGCTGCCTGTCTGCCCATCTGCTCGCCCAGGTGGCCTAGATCACAGCCTGCCTTGGTCTGCCTTCTGCTCATGCAATGCTGCCTGTCTCCCTGCCCACCCATCCAGGTGGCCTAGATCAAAGCCTGCCTCAGTCTGACTTCCACTCATGCTACACTGCCTGTCTGCCCACCCATTCAGGTGGCCAAGATCGAAGCCTGCCTCAGTCTGCCTTCTGCTCATGACACACTGCCTGTCTGCCCGCCCACCCAGGTGTCCGCTCCTGCTGTCAATGCTGCCTCTGCTGTCTGTGCCATGGGTTCTGTGCCCGGGCAATCTAATGTCCACTAGTGCTGCTAATGCCGCCTCTGCTGTCTGTGCCATGTGTTCTGCTACCGGGCAATCCAGTGTCTGTTGCTGCTGCCAATGCCGCCTCTGCTGTCTGTGCCATGGGTTCTGTGCCCCGGTAATCCAATGTCCGCTTCTGCTAACTCTGCTGTGCCATGGGTTCTGTGCCCCGACAACCCAATGTCCACTTCTGCTGCCTCTGCTGTCCGATGGGTACGATGCCCTGGAAATCCAGTGTCTGCTACTGGGTGGCCACATGATTCACCACTGGGCAAGGCTTGACCAATTGGCAGAATAGTTTGTTCAGATCCTGAGAGTAGGATGCAAGCCTGCAATGCCCAGCCAAGCAGGGGTGCCAGGCACCGAGCCCTGGCCGAGGCTCTGCTGCTGCTCCACCAATGACAGCTAGCCTGCAACGCCTGGCCAAGCAGGAGTGCCAGTTGCAGTTACTGCTACCGGGCAATCCAGTGTCTGTTGCTGCTGCCAATGCCGCCTCTGCTGTCTGTGCCATGGGTTCTGTGCCCCGGTAATCCAATGTCCACTTCTGCTAACTCTGCTGTGCCATGGGTTCTGTGCCCTGACAGCCCAATGTCCACTTCTTCTGCCTCTGCTGTCCGATGGGTACGATGCCCCAGAAATCCAGTGTCTGCTACTGGGTGGCCACATGATTCACCACTAGGCAAGGCTTGACCAATTGGCAGAATAGTTTGTTCAGATCCTGAGAGTAGGATGCAAGCCTGCAATGCCCAGCCAAGCGGGGTGCCAGGCACCGAGCCCTGGCCGAGACTCTGCTGCTGCTCCACCAATGCCAGACAGCCTGCAACACCTGGCCAAGCAGGAGTGCCAGATGCAGTTACTGTGCTCGGGCAATCCAATGGCTTCTGCTGCTGCCAATGCTGCCTCTGCTGTCTGTGCCATGGGTTCTGTGCCTGGGTAATCCAATGTCTGCTGCTGCTGATGCTGCCAACACCGCCTCTGCTGTCTGTGCCATGGATTCTGTGCCCCGATAATACAAAGTCTGCTGCTGCTGCCAATGCCGCTTCTGCAGTCTGTGCCACGAGTTCTTTACCCGGGCAATCCAATGTCCGCTGCTGCTGCCAATGCCGCCTCTGCTGTCTGTGCCACAGGTTCTGTGCCTGGGAAATCCAATGCCCACTGCTGCTGATAATGCCACCTCTGCTGTCTGTGCCATGAGTTCTGCTACTGGGAAATCCAGTGTTTGCTGCTGTTGCTGCCAATGCCGCCTCTGCTGTCCGTGCCATGGGTTCTGTGCCCTGGTAATCCAATGTCCACTTCTGCTGCCTCTGCTGTCCAATGGGTACAATGCCCCGGCAATCCAATGTCTGCTATTGGGTGGCCACGTGATTTACCACTGGGAAAGGCTTGACCAATTGGCAGAATAGTTTGCTGAGTTCCTGAGAGTAGGATACAAGCCTGCAAGGTCCGGCCAAGTGGGGATGCCAGGCACTGAGTCTTAGCTGGGCCTCTGCCACTGCTCCATCAATGCCAGCCAACCTGCAATGCCTGGATGAGCAGGAGAACCAGCTACTCCAGCCCCAAGACCCACCATCAGGGTTCTGGGGCCTACTTTCCAGGCAGGGAGGACTGTAGTTCAACTCGTTCACAAGTGTCCCACAACAAGGTCAGCCAACCTGCAAAACCCTAGTCGAGCAGGGGTGCCAGGCACTGAGCCCTGCCCAGGTCCCTACCACTGCTCTACCAATGCCAGCCAGCCTGCAATGCCCAGCCGAGCAGGGGTGCCGGGTGCAGCAACTGTGCCCGGGAAATCCAATGTCTGCTGCTGCTGCTGCTGCTGCTGATGATACTGCATGTCAGTCATTTGCTTCTCAATCTTGTAGATGGGCATAGTTTGGATGAATGCACTGGCAGGTGGGGTCTGGGTGTCTATGAGATTCACCCCCGGGCAAGGCTTGCCCAAATTGCAATAGAGCTTCTTCAGTTCAGTGTAGGAGCATACCAGCCAGCAATACCCGGCCGAACAGGGGTACCAGGCCCCGAGTCCTGGCTGGGCCTCTGCCGCTGTTCCTTCCATGACAGCCAGCTTGTAATACTTGGCCAAGCAGGCATGCCAAGCACCGAGCCCTGGCTGGGCCTCTGCTGATTCTCCACCAATGCCAGCCAACCTGCAATGCCTGTTCGAGCAGGGGTGCCGGCCACTCCAGACCTAGGACCCACAATCAGGATTCTGGGGCCAGCATTCCAGGCAGGAAGGGCTGTCATTTCACTTCATTGTCTACAAGTGTCCCACAACGAGGCCAACCAGCCTGCAACGCCCGGCTGAGCAGGGGTGCCAGCCACTCCAGCTCCAGGACCCACCGTCAGAGTTCTGGGGCCAACGTTCCAGGCAGAAAGGGCTGTCATTTCACTTCATTGTCTGCAGGTTTCCCACAACATGGCCAGCAAGCCTGCAATGTCCGTCCGAGCAGGGGTGCCAGGTACTGAGCCTTGGCCGGGCTCCTGTCGCTTCTCCACCAATGCCAGCCAGCCTGCAATGCCTGGCTGAGCAGGGGTGCTGGACACTCCAGCCCCAAGACCCACCATCAGGATTCTGGGGCCAATGTTCCAGACAGGAAAGCCTGTCATTTCACTTCATTGTCCGCAAGTGTCCCACAATGCAGCCAACCAGCCTGCAACACCTGGCAGAGCAGGGGTGCCAGGCACCGAGCCCTGGCAGGGCCTCTGCCGTTTCTCCACCATTGCCAGCCAGCCTGCAACACCTTGATGAGCAGGGGTGCCAGCCCCTCCAGCCCCAGAACCCACAATCAGGGTTCTGGGGCCAGCATTCCAAGCAGGGAGTGCTGTCATTCCACTTCATCTAGAAGCTGCCACTCTAGTCCCAAGACCCACCATCAGGGTTCTGGGACCATCTTTCCGCTCACAGGGTGCTATCATTCCACTTCATCTAGAAGCTGCTACTCTAGTCCCAGGACTACCGTCAGGGTACTGGGGCTCTTATTCTGCTTATGGAGATTTCTCATTCCACCACATCAAGAAACAGCAAGCCACTTCATCCCCAGGACCCACCATCAGGGTTCTGGGGACTACGTAAAAGGCAGGGAGGGCTGTCATTCCACTTCATCGAGAAGCTGCCACTCCTGTCCCCGGACACACAGTCAGGGTTCTGGGGCCATCATTCCGCTCATGGGGACCTGTCATTCCACTGTATCAAGAAGCAGCCAGTAGGGATGGGTGAACAGATGACGGTTCAGGTTCGGCTGTTCGGTTTGTCTGCGTTCGGTTCGTCTGTTCAGTTTGTCCGTTCGGTTCGTTCACCGGGTTCAGGTTCGGCCATTCGGTTCGGGTTCGGCCATTCGAGAAATGTTTTTATATGGTTTTTTTGTTTTCTATATGGTTTTTTGTTTTTTTATTTGGTTTTATATGGTTTTTTATTTCGTTTTTTTGTTTTATTTGGGTTTCTTTATTTAAATTTTTTATCTAATATTATATCTATCTATCTATCTACATTCATCTAACTGCTATTAACTATTCTAAATGCTATGAACTAAATGGATTATCTAATAAGTACACAGGCCTACTCCTACAAACACTAAAACTATCTATCTATCTATCTATCTATCTATCTATCTATCTATCTATCTATCTATCTATCTATCTAATATTAAACAGGGGGAAACACAAAGAACACAGGGAGGGGTACAAAACTGAAATGAAACTTAAATCAATCTAATAATCCTTCTCTAAATGAAAAAACAGGGGAAGGAAAAGGAATCCGGGATGGAATATATGGGAGAGGGAAAGGATTCAATGGAGGGGGGAGGGAGAAATGAAGATTGAACACAGGGAACACAGGGAGGGATAAAAACAAAAAATAACCACTAAATCTATCTAAGCTAAGCTAAATAAATGAATGAGAATATGGGGGTAGATGGGTTGGATGGGTGAAATGGGAGGAGGATTGCAATGNGCTGATGCTGCCAACACCGCCTCTGCTGTCTGTGCCATGGATTCTGTGCCCCGATAATACAAAGTCTGCTGCTGCTGCCAATGCCGCTTCTGCAGTCTGTGCCACGAGTTCTTTACCCGGGCAATCCAATGTCCGCTGCTGCTGCCAATGCCGCCTCTGCTGTCTGTGCCACAGGTTCTGTGCCTGGGAAATCCAATGCCCACTGCTGCTGATAATGCCACCTCTGCTGTCTGTGCCATGAGTTCTGCTACTGGGAAATCCAGTGTTTGCTGCTGTTGCTGCCAATGCCGCCTCTGCTGTCCGTGCCATGGGTTCTGTGCCCTGGTAATCCAATGTCCACTTCTGCTGCCTCTGCTGTCCAATGGGTACAATGCCCCGGCAATCCAATGTCTGCTATTGGGTGGCCACGTGATTTACCACTGGGAAAGGCTTGACCAATTGGCAGAATAGTTTGCTGAGTTCCTGAGAGTAGGATACAAGCCTGCAAGGTCCGGCCAAGTGGGGATGCCAGGCACTGAGTCTTAGCTGGGCCTCTGCCACTGCTCCATCAATGCCAGCCAACCTGCAATGCCTGGATGAGCAGGAGAACCAGCTACTCCAGCCCCAAGACCCACCATCAGGGTTCTGGGGCCTACTTTCCAGGCAGGGAGGACTGTAGTTCAACTCGTTCACAAGTGTCCCACAACAAGGTCAGCCAACCTGCAAAACCCTAGTCGAGCAGGGGTGCCAGGCACTGAGCCCTGCCCAGGTCCCTACCACTGCTCTACCAATGCCAGCCAGCCTGCAATGCCCAGCCGAGCAGGGGTGCCGGGTGCAGCAACTGTGCCCGGGAAATCCAATGTCTGCTGCTGCTGCTGCTGCTGCTGATGATACTGCATGTCAGTCATTTGCTTCTCAATCTTGTAGATGGGCATAGTTTGGATGAATGCACTGGCAGGTGGGGTCTGGGTGTCTATGAGATTCACCCCCGGGCAAGGCTTGCCCAAATTGCAATAGAGCTTCTTCAGTTCAGTGTAGGAGCATACCAGCCAGCAATACCCGGCCGAACAGGGGTACCAGGCCCCGAGTCCTGGCTGGGCCTCTGCCGCTGTTCCTTCCATGACAGCCAGCTTGTAATACTTGGCCAAGCAGGCATGCCAAGCACCGAGCCCTGGCTGGGCCTCTGCTGATTCTCCACCAATGCCAGCCAACCTGCAATGCCTGTTCGAGCAGGGGTGCCGGCCACTCCAGACCTAGGACCCACAATCAGGATTCTGGGGCCAGCATTCCAGGCAGGAAGGGCTGTCATTTCACTTCATTGTCTACAAGTGTCCCACAACGAGGCCAACCAGCCTGCAACGCCCGGCTGAGCAGGGGTGCCAGCCACTCCAGCTCCAGGACCCACCGTCAGAGTTCTGGGGCCAACGTTCCAGGCAGAAAGGGCTGTCATTTCACTTCATTGTCTGCAGGTTTCCCACAACATGGCCAGCAAGCCTGCAATGTCCGTCCGAGCAGGGGTGCCAGGTACTGAGCCTTGGCCGGGCTCCTGTCGCTTCTCCACCAATGCCAGCCAGCCTGCAATGCCTGGCTGAGCAGGGGTGCTGGACACTCCAGCCCCAAGACCCACCATCAGGATTCTGGGGCCAATGTTCCAGACAGGAAAGCCTGTCATTTCACTTCATTGTCCGCAAGTGTCCCACAATGCAGCCAACCAGCCTGCAACACCTGGCAGAGCAGGGGTGCCAGGCACCGAGCCCTGGCAGGGCCTCTGCCGTTTCTCCACCATTGCCAGCCAGCCTGCAACACCTTGATGAGCAGGGGTGCCAGCCCCTCCAGCCCCAGAACCCACAATCAGGGTTCTGGGGCCAGCATTCCAAGCAGGGAGTGCTGTCATTCCACTTCATCTAGAAGCTGCCACTCTAGTCCCAAGACCCACCATCAGGGTTCTGGGACCATCTTTCCGCTCACAGGGTGCTATCATTCCACTTCATCTAGAAGCTGCTACTCTAGTCCCAGGACTACCGTCAGGGTACTGGGGCTCTTATTCTGCTTATGGAGATTTCTCATTCCACCACATCAAGAAACAGCAAGCCACTTCATCCCCAGGACCCACCATCAGGGTTCTGGGGACTACGTAAAAGGCAGGGAGGGCTGTCATTCCACTTCATCGAGAAGCTGCCACTCCTGTCCCCGGACACACAGTCAGGGTTCTGGGGCCATCATTCCGCTCATGGGGACCTGTCATTCCACTGTATCAAGAAGCAGCCAGTAGGGATGGGTGAACAGATGACGGTTCAGGTTCGGCTGTTCGGTTTGTCTGCGTTCGGTTCGTCTGTTCAGTTTGTCCGTTCGGTTCGTTCACCGGGTTCAGGTTCGGCCATTCGGTTCGGGTTCGGCCATTCGAGAAATGTTTTTATATGGTTTTTTTGTTTTCTATATGGTTTTTTGTTTTTTTATTTGGTTTTATATGGTTTTTTATTTCGTTTTTTTGTTTTATTTGGGTTTCTTTATTTAAATTTTTTATCTAATATTATATCTATCTATCTATCTACATTCATCTAACTGCTATTAACTATTCTAAATGCTATGAACTAAATGGATTATCTAATAAGTACACAGGCCTACTCCTACAAACACTAAAACTATCTATCTATCTATCTATCTATCTATCTATCTATCTATCTATCTATCTATCTATCTATCTAATATTAAACAGGGGGAAACACAAAGAACACAGGGAGGGGTACAAAACTGAAATGAAACTTAAATCAATCTAATAATCCTTCTCTAAATGAAAAAACAGGGGAAGGAAAAGGAATCCGGGATGGAATATATGGGAGAGGGAAAGGATTCAATGGAGGGGGGAGGGAGAAATGAAGATTGAACACAGGGAACACAGGGAGGGATAAAAACAAAAAATAACCACTAAATCTATCTAAGCTAAGCTAAATAAATGAATGAGAATATGGGGGTAGATGGGTTGGATGGGTGAAATGGGAGGAGGATTGCAATGGATTGGGGATCTGGGAAATGCTGGGAGAGGGAGCCTTCTGAAACGCCTGCTGTTCACGAACAGTGACTAGCTCAGAAGGTGTTGGGAAGGGGGGAGACAGAAAGTTTTGTTTCTTACAAGCCTCTCCACCACTGGTACCTGGAAGTCTGCTCCTCAGTTGACTACCCCTCTCTGTCACATTTGACCTTCCAGTGACCCTTTTTTTGCCACCCGAACTCACCCGAAAGCGATCCGAACTGATCGAATTGTTCGGTTATTTCAACATTCGGAATTGAGTTCGGTTTGGTCGGTTCATGTTTGGATTCGGGTTCGGTCGTCCGAACAGGCCGAGTTCGGGCTGAACTCCAAACTTCTGAACCGCATTCGCCCATCCCTAGCAGCCAGCCACTCCAGCCCCAGGAGCCACCATCAGAGTTCTGGGGCCTATGTTTCAGGCAGGGAGGGATGTCATTCTACTTCATCCAGAAGTTGCCACTCTTGTCCTAGGACCCACCCTCAGGGTTCTGGGGCCGTCATTCTGCTCACAGGGAACTGTCATTCCACCACATAAAGAAAGAGCCAGGCACTCCAGCCCCAGGAACCACCCTCAAGGTTCTGGGGCCTTCATTCCACTCATGGGGAGTCGTCATTCCACTTTATCCAGAAGGTGCCACTCCAGTCCCAGGACCCACTATCAGGGTTCTGGGCCCTACATTCCAGGCAGGGAGGGCTGTCATTCCATTTCATTGAGAAGCTGCCTCTCCTGTCCCAGGACCCACCATCAGGGTTCTAGGGCTGTCATTCCACTCACAGGGACCTGTCATTCCACCGCATCAAGAAGCAACCAGTCACTCCAGCCCCAGGACCCACCATCCGGGTTCTGGGGCCGTCATTCCACTCATGGAGAGCTCTCATTCCACTGCATCAATAAGAAGCCAACCACTCCAGCCCCAGGACCCACTCTCAGGGTTCTCGGGCCTACGTTCCAGGCAAGGAGGGCTGTCATTCCACTTCATCCAGAAGCTGCCACTCCTGTCCCAGGACCCATCATCAGGGTTCTGCGTCTATGTTCCAGGCAGGGAGGGATGTCAATCCCTGTCATCCAGAAGCAATAAGGTGCTGCTGCTGCTGCTCAGCCTGCTGCTGGTGCTGCTAGTGCTAAGGCTGGGGGCAGGGATGGATCCTGCCAGCTGAAAAGGGTGGCTGCTCCCACTCCCACCATCCCCAGAGGTGTCCTGGTGTTGCTGCCGTGCACTCTCCAGAGCCCTCTCTTCCTGCTGGACCCTCTCCACCTGGTCACACTTCCAGTACCCATAGAGCAGTGTCTGGTGTGCCATGCTGCCCTTGACTCTGGGGTCCAGCAAACATGGTTGTCAACGCATATTCCTCCCGAAGCAGGAGTTCATCACACCACGCCTTCAGCCTTTCCTTCAGCTGCCACACCAGTGCAACTGTCTCAGCCGCCAGCTTATTTCCCTGAGGGCCACAATCCTGCCCCTTGAGAATCTCATCCATATTTCACCCAATATGCACGTGGCTTTCAGTTGAAAGCCACGCCACCCTCTACCCGCAGCTGCTGATGGACTTAGCAGCTGTCCCCACCCCAGCTCCTTCATGGTGCACTGACACTTTTGGGCCTCAACTGGCTGCTGCTGCTGCTGCACCACTGACAGCGTTGATGAGAGGGGCAGAACATGGTGGCGACACAGCTCTCAGAGTGAAGTGTGGCCAGCCCTGTCCAAAGTGGCCAATGGTCTGTTCTCCTGCCCACCAACAAGTATCCCCAGTGAGCGGGTGCTCTCTATGACAAAGGGAGATTTGCTTGCCACACTGCCTGAGACTGGGGGCCAAGTTGGTGGAGCAGTTGCTTTTCATCAAGGTCAACTTTCCGTTGCTGCGATTCCCCGAGCTGCCCCTGGACATGGATTGATGGTGCAGTGGCACAGTCTTTGAACAGGGCTCCTCCTCAATCTGGGTTGCTGCTGCTGAGGTGCTGTCCCTGCCTTCTGCTGCTCATGTCACACTGCCTGTCTGCTGCTGCAGCTGCCTCTGCTGTACCATGGGTTCTGCTTCTGGGCAATCCAATGTCTGTCACTGCTCCACCGATGCCTGGCAACCTGCAATGCCCGGCCAAGTAGGGGTGCCAGGCCAGCCACCAAGCCCCAAGCCTTCCCAGCCTCTGCTTCTGCCGCTGGGTCTCAGATGTCCATCCCTGGTGCCATGGGCACACCTAGGGGCCAATCGCAGATCCTGCCTGCCTGGGCAACCCAGGGTGCCAAGTGCCAAGCCTTCCCAGTCTCTGCTGCTGCTTCTGGGTCTCTGACAGCCTTCCATGCCACTACGGGCCCCCCTGGGGGTCCCTGGAGCACCCCAAGACTCCCGGCGGCACAAAATCCACCAAACTCCATCAAACGGTCCAAACTCCACCAGATCAAACCCATGAACCCGAACTAGGTTGCTAATCCAAACGCCCGAAGATCCGAACTCTGTACTGTTCGAACATCCCTAATGTGGGACCTTATCAAAAGCTTTCTGGAAATCCAGGTACACTATATCTACTGGGTCTCCCTTGTCCACATGCTTATTTACATTCTCAAAGAATTCCAACAGGTTAGTGAGGCATGACTTACCGTTACTAAATCCGTGTTGACTCTTCCCCATTAAGCCTGCTAGAACTTTCCTCTCAATATTTACTGTCTGCCCTCCCCGTAAACCCCTGCCTAACTGCAAGCAAGCCAAGCACGTGCACCTGAGACTTTGCATCTGCTTGAATGTTATTTATCCCTTGTCTCTCCCTATGTCCCCTCTCCTTGTCTCCCCCCTCTGTGTCTATTAGGCAGGGACTGCGTCTACCTTATTGTTCTGTAAAGCACCAGGTACACAGCTGGTGCTATAGAAATGCTAATAACAATGCTAATAACAATGCTAATAATAATGCTAATAATGCTAATGCTAATAATGCTAATGCTAATGCTAATGCTAATAATAATAATAATAATAATAATAATAATAATAACGTTTGTCAACATGCCCCATAATTCTGTCCTTAATGATGGTTTACACCATTTTGCCCGGCACAGATATCAAGTTTACTGGTCTGTAGTTTCCAGGATCACCTCTGGATTCCTTTTAAATATCGGGGTTACATTTGCCACCCTCCAGTCCTCAGGTACAGTGGCAGATTTTAGTGTCAGGTTACAAATTACTAATAGTAGGTCTGTGATTTCATATTTGAGTTTCTTCAGAAGTCTGGGGTGAATGCCATCTGGCCTTGGTGACTTGTTAGTATTCAGTTTGTCAATTTGCCCTAGAACATCCTCCAACGTCACATTGATTTATAACAGCTCTTCCAATTCCTCGCCCACAAAGCAAGGATCTCTCCAAAATCCTCCGCAGTGAAGACCAACACAAAGAACTCATTCAGGTTCTCTGCAATGTCCTTATCCTCCCTGAGCGCCCCTTTTACTCCCTTGTCATCTAATGGCCCAACTGACTTCCTAGCAGGCTTCTTGCTTTTGATGTATTTGAAAAAGTTCTTGTTGCTTGTTTTTGCCTCTTTAGCAAGCCTCCCTTCAAAATCTCTCTTGGCCTGCCTTATTAACACTTTACATTTATATTGCCAGTGTTTATGCTCTTTCGTATTATTTTAATTGGGACTAGCCTTCCATTTCTTAAAGGATGCCTTTTTGGCATCTTCACCTCCCCATTTAACCACAGTGGAAGACGTTTGGTCTTCCTGCTTCCTTTTTTAACTTGCAGGATGCATTTAATCTGGGGTTCCAGAAGGGTGCTTTTAAACAGGCTCCACACCTCTTGCAAACTTGTAGCCCTTGCAACTGGATTTTTTAGTTTCTTTTAAGCTAGTTTCCTCATTTTGTCATAGTCTCCCTTTCTAAAGTTAAATGCTACTGCTGTACTTTTCTTTATCTTTCTCCCTACAAAAATTATGTCAAATGTGATCATATTATGATTGCTATTGTCTAGTGGCTCTGCCACAGTTGCTCCTTTCACCAGGTCCTGTGTGCCACTCAGGACTAGATATTGAATAGCTCATCCTCTTGTTGGTTCCAGAACCAGCTGTTCTAGGAAGCAGTCATTTAGGGCATCCAGAAATTTGACCTCCACGTCACACCCCAAGGAAACATTCCCCCAATCAATATTAGGGTAAGTGAAGTTACCCATTATTATTATGTTGCCAACTTTAGTAGCCTGTCTATTCTCTTTTAGCATTGCTTTATCAGTCTCTCCGTCCTGGTCAGGGGGATGATAGTATAGCCCTACTGCGATACTCTTCCCCTTTATACCTGGAATTTCTATCCATAGAGATTCTAGGGAACAGTTTGTATCCTTTAAAATTTTAATTGTACTTGACTCAATGTTGTATTTTACATATAGAGTCACCCCACCACCAACTCTATCTACTGATATATTTTGTACCCTGATATTACAGTGTCCCATTGGTTATCCTCATTCCATAATGTCTCTGTGATGACTATAATGTCTAGATCCTCATTTAGCGCCATACACACTAATTCTCCCATCTTACATTTTAGGCTTCTAGCATTTGCATATAGACATTTCTGTGTATTCTTTTTATTCTTCTTACTGTGCACATTAAAGGGGACTGTATCAGGCACCCTGGAATTGTTATTTATCTGTTCTCCAGTGAATTCCACCTGAAGTCCCTTAATTTTGATCCCTTTCTCAGTCTTAAGCAACTCTAAATCCCCTATGTTAACATCATCCTGCATAGATGCCACAGTCCGAACTGTGCACCCCACAGTGCCTGCCAGCTTTCCCCCAGGTTCTAGTTTAAAAACTGCTGTATTTAATTTTTAATTTTTAGTGCCAGTAGCCGGCTTTCATTCTGGTTAAGGTGGAGCCCATCCTGTCTGTATAGGCTCCCCCCACATAGAAGGCTGCCCAGTTCCTGATAAACTTAAAACCTTCTTCCTTGCACCATTGTCTTATCCTAGAGATGGGTGAACAGAATGCGGTTCAGATGTTTGAATGTTCAGTCGTTCAGTTCAAAACCCGAGTTCAGGTTCAGTGGTTCAGTTCAGCTGAGTTCAGGTTGGCCGAACTTGGCCAAACAGTCAAAAATAGCACTACTGAATCTGAAACCGAAATGAAACTGAAACTTTATTTTTTTTCCCCCTGAAAAGATGTTTTTCCTGCCTCCGAACTCATCCAAACTCATCCGAACACAAGCAAACTGTTCGGTCATTCGAGAATTCGGTTCGGACGTTCGGTTCGGACATCTGAACAGACCGAGTTCTGTCCGAACTCCAAATATCGGAACCGCGTTCGCCCAGTCCTAACTTATCCATGCATTGAGACATTGGATCTCCACCTGTCTCTGGGTTCCTGCGCATGGAACAGGCATCACTTAAGAGAATGCTACCCTGGAGGTTCTGGACTTGAGTCTACTACCTAGAAACCTAAATTTGGCATCTACCTAGAATTGACTACTACCGAGAAGCCTAAATGAAAATGAAAAATGAAAAAAAATTACATGGGTCCCTGATGCAAACCTCTAATAGCGGTCAGTGACGCAGTATCAATAAATCAAATAGGGCTGAGACTTTTTCCTTTTTGTCCTTGAAAATTTCAGGTTTGAAAACTAAAACTGGAGATCCCCAATTTAATGTCTTTTATCACCAGGCATAATGTTATTTTATTACAAGGAACATGGTGTACAGAACTCTTTTTGTTAATGCGTTCTTATGTTTTACCTGCTATTATGTCAAGGGCAGGAGGAAAGGCCATCTAGTGATCTTCTCATCTTAGTGGCTATTACTTTGAATTTGCAGACGGTAGTTTAGCTTACATTAAATTAGGCTTTCTGCTAAATTACTCGACTTATTTTTACCCCATAAAACACTTGATTTTAATTAATGTCTACATGCCACCTATTTACTCCTGATTATTGGAGCCTAGAGACTTTCAAGTCTGGTTTTCCTACTGACATTTCCTACTCCCATTGGAAGGACTCTAATGGGAGGAGAAGGGGTATGATTTAATTAATATGATCTGGAGCATTCCTTCCTCAGTACACAGGTATAGGGGTGTTAATAAGCCTGGCAGGAACTTTTTTCTCTTCAATTACCACCATGAGTTTGCAGACAGTAAATGGTTTTTATCCTAGCCCCAGTTTAGATTCTGTGACATTTGTCTCGCCACAGGGAGCTAGAAAAATTGATAATTTTTAATCGAACCATCAAAAAATGATTGACTTCTTCAGTAGAAGGAACCTAATATAATTTTGAGAGTTGCTTTATTTACTTTTTAAATGAAAAAGTATAGACAATCTTATCCTTCAATTGCTATTACCCATCACTGAGTGGATATGTGCACTGCTGTATGATGTATATTATATAGTTTGTGTATAATTGTTTGTTTTGTAATATTTTTTGGCCATGGCAAAAGCTAAAGCTGATGTTCATAAATTTGAAATTTGAACAAAAATAATTAAACATCCTCATTTGGCCAAATCTGGGGTTTCTCCCACAAATCTGGGGTTTCTCCCACAGCACACAAAACAACACAATGAAGGTGGTAGATGAAAGGGCACAGAGCACATAAATGTGGGAAATGGAAACTCAGGGTCATAGTTCAGTTGTACAGCATCAATAACTAATGTTATTTTTCTCTACAAAGATACCAATCAGTGTGGAGTACTCAAACTTAACTAATAAACAGCAATGGATACCAGTAGGGTGGCCAGCCATACCTCTCCTTTAAAAGATAATGCTTATGAAAAATACATGGTGCAGGACTGTTCAGCCCTGCACCATGTATTTTTCATAAGCATCCTCTTAAAGGGAAGGTATGGCCACCCTAGATACCAGTATACCACATGGTCAGAACAATGGAAATGATATCAAGTTTCTAGGGATTAATTAATTCATTTATTTATTTATAAATATTTGTTGGCCACCCCCTCATGCCTATGGCATCTCAGGGTGGCTTACAGCATAAAAACACACAATAAAATCCATTAAAACGTTTTAAAAATACAACCCCCCCTCAACATAAAAACTCTTCAAAAATCCCCCCTTACCCCACCCTCCCCTCCGAAGGCCTGGGCGAACAGCCAGGTCTTGCAGGCTCACCAAAACGACAATAGACCTGAGGCCAGATGGGCTTCCTCGAACAGATCATGGTTTGGTTGTTCGGTTGTTCGATTCAGGAACCAAGTTTGGATTCGGTCGTTTGGTCCGACAACCGAGTTCGGGTTCGGTCGTTCGGTTTGGTCATTCTGAAATCGGTCTAGGTATCGTGTGATCACGTAGGAAATCGGAAACCAGAAATTCAAGTGCATGCTGAGCTTGTGTGGAGAGACAGCGTGCGTGTTGTGGCTGACTGGCTGTTTGGTTTCGTTTGGTAAGTTTTGGATGTGTTGGACTCTGTGTTGGTTTAGCTGTTTTGGTTTAGCTGGTTGGTGAGTTGGTGGGTGACTGTTTTGTTTGGCTGTTGTTTGTTTGGGGAAAAAAAATGAAGAGGGTGAGCATTAATAGAGGGACCTGGGCCAAGGTGGCGGAGCCGGTGGAGGAGGAAGAGGTTGCCACTGGACCTTCGGTGGTAGAGGTTGGCTCCTCAGAGGAGCAAGGGCCGGGCACAGGAGGTGCTGCCAGGTTTGTAAACTTTATTTTGACTTTGAGGACAAGAAGAATAAAATAGTATCCTTTACAGTGAGCTCACTGGCGTGCGGGTGGGTGGGTGGGTTGGTGGTGGGCAGTCAGGCACAAACGGTAGGCATCAGTGGGTGGCAGCAGATATCTGCCACAGAGAGAGAGGGTACTGTGGGGGGCTCTTCCAGCAGTCAGGCACGAGCCAAAGGAAGCACCCACCCAAACACGTGCCAGCCATCTATCAAGGGTCTCCCGTTGCCATTCCTAGCACCCCAAGAAGGACAGGATTTGCACGTGCCAGCAAGGGTCTTTCTAGTTGCCATCCTTAGCACCCCAAGGAGGCCAGGATTTGCACGTGCCAGGGTCTTTTTAGTTGCCATCTTTAGTGCCCCAAAGAGGGCAGGATTTGCACATACCAGCCAGGGTCTCTCCATCGCCATCCCTAGCACCCAAAGAAGGCCAAGATTTGCACGTGCCAGCAAGGGTCTCTCCATTTGCCATCCTTAGCATCCCCTAGTATACCAAGGAGGAAAGGATTTGCACATGCCAGCAAGGGTCTTTCCAGTTGCCATTGCTACCAGCACCCCAAGGAGGGAAGGATTTGGAACGTGCCAGCCAGGGTCTTTTGGATTTTCACGTACCAGACAGTGTCTGTCACCACTCCCATTCTATTATAATATAATGCATTTATGATGATGCCTCTAGTCCTCCCTCCTCGTGGTGCTAGGGATTAGCACCACGAGGAGGGAGGACTAGAGGCATCATCATAAATGCATTATATTATAATATTATTTACTAAGTGTTGTTTATGTGTTCCTGTTTCAGAGAGGGTGATGATGCCACCCCCACCCCCCTGTCACTGGTGCCACCACCACGTGCAGGACACAATCAAGGCGGAGGTTGCCACTGCCAGACAGTGGGTGCACAAAGTCAGATGTCTGGCAGTGGTATGATAAGCATATCGGATTTGCCATCTGTAAGGTAAGGCACGGGGGCTTGAATAACAGGGAATGGATTGTCCTGTGACCTGTTAGGAAGTCCCCTGCAAAGAGAGATTGACCACCCACCCACCCACCCACTTGTGGAGACAGAATGCAGGCAGGGCTTGACAGACCATTGGTCTGACACAGTATGGCACTTCTTATGTCCCTATCTTTTTAGGTATGTGGCAAAAGATTAAAAAGGGCCAGCCAGGAACAACATCAGGGCTCATCGCCCATGTTGAGAAAGTCCACGGCAAGACTGTGAGTTGGCACGACTCTGATGTGGCCGTGGAGCGTCATTGCCAGAAGAAGGGGGGGAAGGCATGCCAGCTACGCCATCAAAGCCCTTCACCCTCCTCCAGCTCTGCTGAGGTGTTCGCCCCAGGAGGAGTCTTCAGCAGCAAGGGCCTTTCAGGCCGAAGTGGAGAAGCCGCCCCAGGACTTCCTGGATGGGGTATGGCTGAAAGCCGTCAATATGGAGAACTGACTGGTGGAAAAGTTCCAGGAGGTTGAGGTAGAGAAAAAGAAGGTGGAGGCGTACTCCATGCTGGAGCATGGGGTGCCCTCCCCTAGGTCCCGTGAGCCCCTTTTGCCTTTCCCTCAAGTTCCAGGAGACAGGCCCAAAGACTAAGAGTAGTAGACTAGGGATGGGCGAACAGAAATGAGCTTGGAAATTGGGTTTGGTTCAGTTCAAAAATCGAGTTTGGTTCAGTTCGGTCAACTGAACTATTCGAGTTCGGTCCAAACTCTGAACTTCCGAACAGAGTTCAGAAATTCAAACCCCATTGAACTAAATGGAATATTATCTTATAGGGATGGACGAACATAACCGAGTTCAGAAATTCGGTTTGGTTCGGTTCAAAAATCAAGTTCAGTTTGGAAGTTCGGTTTGGTCGACTGAACTCCAAACTCCGAACTTCCGAACCACATTCGCCCATGTCTATAATAGACCCCTTAAGTTTCCTTTCAATGTTTGTTTTTGGTTTTATAAATGTGTTGTTGTTGTGGTGTTTGAAACGTTTTTATAAAAGTTCTTTTTGTTGTTGTTACCTGCTTTGTTTGAACTTCCAAATCTTTTATCCGTCTGTGCTGTTTCTGGCAGGTGGCAGAATCTCATTGTATATACAGATTGTCCGATCCCTACCTGACAGCAGCAGCAGATGTAGCGTTAGCGTATTAGCCCCAAGATGTGCCAGCATCAGGGTCTCAACTTGCAGACAGCTCCCCAGGAGGGGAATGGCTTGTGTGGGTGTGCCAGAGAGAAAGAGAGACAGGCTCCTTGGCAGCAGGAAGCAAGCTGTGGGTGCTGGTGGTCATAGGGGCTTTTTTTTCAGCAGCTAGCTTCAGTGGGCATCTGCGGATGGGTGTGGAGGAGTAGGTTGGGGGGGCAGGCTGGCATGCGGGCACCAGACTTCTGGATGCAGTGGAATGGAATGACATCCCCCAGTGACTGGAATGATGCTCGCAGAATCTCGTTGATGGTTCCTGGGATAGGCGGGCATGGCTGAGGAGGAGGAGGAGGTAGCGGTCAAGGCCGCTGCCCCCTACTACTACACCTCCCGTGGCACTGGTGACTTACTCCTTGGATAAGGAGGAAGCGGTGGGCTCTGGAGGTGCTGCCAGGTTTGTAAACTTTTTTTTTACTTTGAGGACAAGAAAGGCTCTATCCGTTAGAGCAAGCTCACTGGCATGTGGGTGGGTGCGTGGGTGGTGGCACAAACAGGCACAAACAGTGGGCATCAGTTGGTGGCAGTGGATGTTTGCCACAGAGAGAGAGGGTACTGTAGTGTGGGGGGCTCTGGCATGAGCAGCACCCCCACCCAAACCTGTGCCATGCTAGCAAGGGTCTCCAATCTCCAGTTGCCATCCCATTACCTATGCACCTCCAAATAAAGGCAGGATAATTCCTCCAGCCAAGGTCACATCTCCCGTCGCCATCTCTAGCAGGATTTTCACATGCCAGCCAGGGCCTTCCTAGTTGCAATCCCAAGCACCTCAAGGAGGGCAGGATTTGCACGTACCTGCCAGCCAGGGTCTCTCCATTGCCATCCCAAGCAGCACCCCAGGCAGCGCAGGATTTGCACGTGCCAGCCAGGGGCTTTCTAGTTGCAATATCTAGCACCCCTGGGAGGCAGGACTGCTTTCTAGTTGCCATCCCTAGCATCCCAAGAGGGAGGAGTAGAGGCATCATTATAAATGCATGATATTACTTTGGTGTTCTTAATGTGTTCCCATTTCAGAGAGGAATCAGATGCCGGCCCCAGAATTGCTGCCAGGACCACACCAAGGAGGAGGACCACCCCTAGGTGTAGGCAGAGGTCACTGCCACAGCCAGACACACACCCAGACATCCAGCGCCAGATGTCGGATGTCTGGAGGTTCTACAACAAGGGCGACGGAACTGCCACATGCAAGATATGGCACAGGGACTGGAACAACAGGGAATGAATTTCCCTATGACCTGTTAGGAATGGAAGTCCCCTGCAGCAAGAGATTGGATGGCCACCCCAGTCCACCTACTTGTGGAGACAGAACGCAGGCAGGGCTTGACAAACCATTGGTCTGACACATTATAGCACTTCTTATGCTCCTATCTTTTTCTCCTCCTTTTAGATCTGCCAAAAAATAGTCCAGTGCCAGAGGGAGGAGACCACATCAGGGCTAATAAACCACACTGAGCAGAGGCATGGACTCAGAGTGAGGCGGCTGGGTGAGGAGGAGTCTGGAGTGGCACCCGTGGAGCCTCAGCACCAGAAGAAGGGGTTGAAGGCAACCCAAAAATGGAGGCATATAAGCCCTTCCCCTTCCCCCCCTTCCATTCCCGGCGTGGAGCCCCCCATGCCCCTGGAGGATGCACAGGTGAAGGCCCTTCGGGACAAGTTGTGGCGGGCCACCATTGGCCACTTTGAGGTGGTCAAGCACTCCTCTGACAACCTGGAGAAGTGCCTGATGGATCAGCTGCAGGCGGTCCAGGCGGAGCGGCAGAAGGTGGAGGCATATGGTCAGCATACGGTGGCAGCTGTACCACCGGGTGGTCTCCAGGTGGCATAGTGAGCTGAAAGAGGTGGTGGAGTATGCCGTGGTCAATGGCATGGTGGACCCCTCCGAGGTAGTCGGCCCTCAGGACTGTGAAGTGTCCCAAGGCCTGTTGCCTTTCCCCCAATTTCCGGGGGACAGGCACAGTGGCAGCAGAGACTCTTAGTTTTAGTTTAATTTATAAGATTCCTTTACATGTTTGCTTTTGTTTTATTAAATGTTGTTGTTGTTGTTGTTGTTTTCTTGTATTGTAAATAGTTTTACGTAAAGTTTTTATATTTATTGTTACGAGCTTCGTTTATCCTGTCCAATCATTTATCCCTTTGTGCTGCTGAAATTCTGGCTGGCAGGTGGCAGAATCTCATACAGCTTGTCGATACCTTCCAGCAGCAGCTGCCACCTCATGTAGCGTAGTTATTAACCCAATGATGTGCTGTGCTAGCAGCAGGGTCTCAACTAGCAGAAAGCCTCCCATGAGGTGCAGGGCTTGTGTTTGTGTGGGTAGGTGTGACAGAGAGAAAGAGAGACAGGCTCCTTGGCAGCAGGCAGCAGACAGGAGCTGGTGGTTGGAGGGTCTTTTAGTTTCATCAGCCAGATTCAGTGGGCATCCACGGGTGGGTGCAGACAGAGGAGTAGGCTTTTGGGGAGGGGGGTCAGGTTGGCATGCAGGCAGCGGGCTTCTGGATGCAATGGAATGGAATTCAGCCCCCAGTGACTGGAATGATGGTTCTATAATCTCGTTGATGGTCCCTGGGACGGGCAGGCATGACTGAATAAGTGATAGTGGAATGACAGCCTAAAGCCTGTGGGACACACTTCATTTGATCAGGCAATAGGTGCTAGCAGGGCAGCAGGTACAGGGACGCACACAGGCAGGCAGGCAGGCAGGCTCTGGCAGGCAGGCAGGCACATTATATTCCATCTCATAACGGTTATATTCCATCTCATAACGGTGGGTTTGCTGTGTGCTGGATGTGGGCAATGGGCATTAACGAGCGCATGAACACAGATGGGAGTTCTTCCTGGTTCTGGCAGGAGGCAGCCAGGATATACCTACCTCTCCCCCTCTAACCCCCATCTCCCTAGTTCTAGCTGGGAACCTCTCTCTCTCTCTCTCTCTCTCTGGCCATATAGCGCTGGTGACAGCATGGGTGGGATTGTGTCTGTCTCTCCTTCAAGCAGGGGTTAACTTTCTCTCTCTCTCTCTCTCTCTCTCTTATTGCTCTCTCTCTCTCTCTCTCTCTCTCTCTCTCTCTCTCTCTCTCTTGGCAGCAACCTGGGTGGGCAGACAGGCACCTTGGCATGAGAGGCAGGAAGGCGGGCTGAGGCATACTTTGAGCTTCGTGGCAACCTGGAGTACAGAACATTTGGCACAGACAGCATATAGGTCTGTCAGCAGCAGCTGTTTCTTTATGCCATGGCATCATGGCACACACAGCATATAGGCCTGGCCTGGGGGTCATTGGCAAAGGGAGAAGCAGACATTGGTGGCCATGGTACAGAACCATCAGCATGGATAACGTATAGGCCAAGGATCTCTTAGACAGTCGATCCAAAGAGATAGGCGGACTTTGTTGTGAAAGGACCCATTGGTGGTTTGGAAGGGGAGGGGCAGGCAGAGCCCCTGGGGCTGGTCCTGGGGATGGAGTGGCTGCTTCTTGATGAGGTGGAAAGACATCGCAGTGTGCGAGGAATGATGGCCCCATACCCATCATGGCAGGTCCCGGGGCTAAGGTGGCAGCTTCTGAGTTTTGGCCACAGTCCTCCCAGCCTGTAACTTGGCCCCAGGACCCTGAAGGTGGGTCCTGGCGCTGGAGTGGCTGATTCTAGATGAGGTGGAAAGACATCACAGTGTGTGAGGAATGAAGGCCCCAGACCAATCACGGTGGGTCCGTGGGCTAAGGTGGCAGCTTCTGGGTTTTGGCCACAGCCCTCCCTACTTGTAAATTAGCCCCAGGATCCTGATGGCGGGTCCTGGTGCTGGAGTGACTGCTTCTGAATGAGGTGGAAATACATCACAGTGTGCGAGGGCTAAGGTGGCATCTTCTGGATCTTGACCACAGCCCTCCCTGCCTGTAACATGGCCCCAGGAATCTGATGGCGGGTCCTGGAGCTGGAGTGGTTGCTTCTTGTCATGCTGTGGAAAGATATCAGAATGTGCGAGGAATGATGGCCCCAAACCCATCACGGTGGGTCTCAGGGCTAAGGTGGCAGTTTCTAGGTTTGGGCCACAGCCCTCCCTGCCTTTAACTTGTCCCCAGGACCCTGATGGTGGGTCCTGGTGCTGCAGTGGCTGCTTCTGAATCAGGTGGAAAGACATTGCAGTGTGCGAGGAATTATGGCCCCAGACCCATCACGGTGGGTCCCGGGGCTAAGGTGGCAGCTTCTGGGTTTTGACCACAGCCTTCCCTGCCTGTAACTTGGCCCCAGGACCCTGATGGAGGGTCCTAGGGCAGGAGTGGCTGTTTCTCGATGTGGTGATATGACAGCACAGTGTGTTAGGAATGACAGGTCCAAGAACCTGTGGCACTGACAGCATAGGCGGCATTGGCAGCATCAGCAGCAGAAATTGGGTTGTCCAGGCACAGGACCCTTGGAACAGCAGAGACAGCAGCAGCAGAATTTGCCAGTACACAGCCCCCCGGATCGTTGGATTTACCAGGGAATAGCTCCCTATACAGCAGCAGATGGCAGCAGCAGGATTGTGTTGGTACATTTGGATTGGCCAGGGCAGAGCACCCCTGGAACAGCAGACAGCAGTAGTGGGATTAACACACCAGTGGTGCACAATCACCCAGGGTGGCCAGGGTAGGCAGAGACAGGCACTGTGTCATGAGAGGCAGGCATACTGAGGCAGGGTTCAAGCTTTGCAACCTGAGCAGGTGGGCAGGAATGCAGCGTGGCATGAGCAGAAGGCAGGCAGACAGAGGTAGTCTTTGATCTAGACCACCTGGGCAGGCGGGCGGGCTGTCAGGCAGCGCAGCATGAGCAGAAGGAGGACAGACTGAGGGAGGCAGGGTTCAAGCTTTGCAACCTGGGCGGGCAGGCAGGCAGCATGGTATGGGAGGCATTAGAGAAGACAGGCATGGACAGGCTTTGAGCAAGGCAACCTGGGTGAGCAAACAGGCACCTTGGCATGGGAGGTAGGAAGGTGGATTGAGGCGTATTACTTTGAGCTTTGTGGAAAGCTTTGCGGGCAGACAGGCAGTGTGGCATGAGAAACAGTAGGGTAGGCAGGCTGGGACATTGGCAGCAGAGCACTCTGATAAGCTAGCAAAGACTGTGCAGTGCGAGAGAGCGAGAGCCAGTCAGCGTCACATAGGTGGACTGAGATCGTATAGCTAGCCATAGGCCGGCTAGCAGGCTTACAGTTTGTTTCCCAATGCCACCCTGCATCCTGAGGTCAGTCAGATAAGGCAGCCAAGGCTGTGTAGTATGAGAAAGAGAGAGAGAGGCAGAGAGAGAGAGAGAGAGAGAGAGAGAGAGAGAGAGGAAGGGCGGGTGCCAGGCATTAGGAGGGAGGGACAGCACCTCAGCAGCACAGCAGTAGTAGCCCTAGCCCAGATTGAGGAGGAGGAGGAGCCCTGTCCCAAGACTTCCCCTGGCATGGGATGGATGGCATGTGCCACTGCACGATCAGTCCTTGTCCAAGGACAGCTCAGGGAATCCCAGCAGTGAAAGGTTCACCTTCAGAAAGAGCAACTGCTCCACCAACTTGGCCCTCAGTCTCAGATGGTGTGGGGTGCATATATCCCCCGTGATGGAGAAAACCCTCTCTCTGGGGACACTGGTTGATGGGCAGGACAGGATACCCTTGGCCACTTTGGACAGGGCCGGCCACACGTTGACCTTGCCGGCCCAGTAGGCCAAGGGATCACCGCTGGGATCTATGCATGGCTCCTCCTCCAGATAGGTCTCCACTGCTGCTGAGGTGCCATCATACTCCCTCTGGTAGCTCTGGGTGGGCACCACCTGCCCCACTGCCCTCAGCCATGCTGCTTGCCCTTTTGTGCTGGGCCCCATGCTCCACAGTGTGGAATGCACTGATGAGGAGCTGCTGGCAGTAGCTGTCCTGCTGCTGCTGCTTCTGCTGATGCTACCACCATGGCTGGGGGCAGGGATAGACCCAGATGGCTGGAAGGGGTCACTGCTCCCACTCCCACCATCTCCAGGGCCAACCAGCTGCATAGCCCACTCTGCCTGCCTGACCTTCTGGACCAGCATGACATTCCGGAGGCCATAGACGGCAGTCTCACATGCCATTCTGCCCTTGATCCTGGGGTCCAGCATGGTTGCCAGGAAATATACGACCCGGCGCAGGACCTTGTCGAAGCACACACTCAGGCCCGCCTTCAACATCCGAGCTCGGTCAATCGCCTCATCGGACATTCTTCTGCCGAGGGCCATGATCCCACCCCCCC
>QEPC01002961.1:750649-761696 GCA_003113815.1 Sphenodon punctatus | reverse complement strand
GTGTGGGAGCTGTCCATAACTTGGGACTGAAGCAGGGCCCACCTATACCCTGCTTCAGGTCCCCTGCTGCCACTGCCTAGCGCTGCCTCTGTGACATGCCACCAGTGTGCCGTCACCACCAGGTACGCATGCTGGGTGTTTCTGGCAGACCACAGGTCCATGGTGAAGTGGACCGTTGACCCCCCCCAGCCCCTGCAAGCTGCTCCCTCACCCGCTCCTTCAAATCCCTATAGAGCTGTGGCACCACAGTCTGACTTAGGGTGGAGCGGGAAGGCAGCTTCAAGTTGGGGACCAGGAACCCAATCAGCCACTGGAAGCCCTTGTCCTCCACCATGGACAAGGACTGGCCATCCAGGGCAATCACCTCTGCCAACAGGTGCTTGGCTTTCTCCTGGATGCCTGTGCCACAATGCCCTGCCAATGGCCTTGACACATCCCCCACCCCATCTCCTCCATGGTGGACTGACGGTGCTGCTGTGGAGGCTCTGGCTGTTTTTCTGCACCCATACTGCTCCTGCTGGTAGAGGCAGCAGTAGTTGGTGCAGGATGCTGGCCCGCTGAATGAGCCAGACGACTGGCTGCTGGAGTCGGGAACCCGCTGGATTCCACTTCTCCTGCCTTCCCGCTGAGCAACACAGCAATGTGGCATGACTTGAGGTGCCTGGCCATTGCAGTTGTACCAATGTTGGCAAGCACCTGCCCGTGCTTCACCATCTTATTGTACAGCATGCACTGCACCTCTCTGGGATCATATGCCCGCATGGGCTTAAAATGATCCCAGACAGAGGATTCCCCCCCCCCACGCCTTCTTGTCCGTCCCGGCGGATGCACTGCTGCCAGCGCTGCTGGGAGGGGGAGAAGTTTGTGGCACTGGCACTGGAGACACAGCTCTTGGAGGAGGCTCAGCCATTTCCTCAGCTGCAGGCTTCTCTACAGTACTAGTGTCTGCATCTTCCTCACTGTCCCCAATCATGGTGATGTCCCGTGAAGGGGAGTACTGTGACCCAGAGGCTAGACTGCCCGTGCCTGCCATGCTTCTGGCACTCTCCCTGTGCCCCCCTCTGTAGCTGCTAGTGCTGCTGCTGCTGCTGCTGCTTCTCTCCCTAGTACTGACATTGCCCAGGGATTGGGCCCTGCCTCTAGCAGCTGGGGTGGGATCCACCAGCTCTGGACTGCTGGGGATTTTCTCAACAGTGGAGGAACATTGGAAGAAGTAGCCCCAGCACCTGCTCCAGCACCACCACCAGCAGAGACAGATGCAACCTGAGCCTCAAGTCCTGCAGGCTTTCTAGTGCCCTGCGTGGCAGTGGAAGAGGGCACTGCCAGGGGGCGATGCAGAGCCACTTAAGCTGGTTGCCCTAAAGCAGGCCTGCTGAGTTTGGGGGGGGTGTAATGCGATCTGCCTCTGGCTACTGCTTCTTCCTGCTGCCGCTCCCCTGGCATGGCCTCGCCCGCCTCTGGCACATGCCCCATTGCCTCCCCTATGGGCAGCAGATCGACCTCTCCTTCCCTTCTCCATTTCTCCCTCCAAAATAATGTCTTTATATATATATTTATATATACATATATATAAATATATATAGATATATATTCAGTCTTTATATATATATATATACATTTATTTATTTTTAAAACATTTTTTAATCTAATATTATATATATCTATATCTACACTCAGTCTAACTACTATTAACTAATAACTATTCTAAATGCTATGAACTAAATGGATTAAGTACACACTACTCCTATAAACACTAAAACTAAATCACTAACTGCTATCTCTATCAGTAAACTAACTCCTACAACTGCTTCCTAAGTATCTCTAACCTACAATCTATCTATCTGTATCTATACATATATATGGGATGAGGGGGAATCACAAACAACACAAGGAGGGGTACAAAACTGAAATGAAACCTAAATCAATCTAATAATAATCCTACTCTAAATGAATAAAAAAACAGGGGAAGGGAAAGGAATCAGGGGTAGAATATCGGAGAGGGAAAGGATTCAATGGAGGTGGGAGGGAGGAAGGAAGATTGAATAGGGGGAACACATGGAGCGATAAAAAACAAAAAACCCCAACTAAATCTATCTAATATAATCTAACTAAATGATAATATGGAGGTAAATGGGTTGGATGGGTGAAAAAGGAGGAGGACGGCAATGGATTGAGGAGAACAAAACTGCTGGGAGAGGGAGCCTTCTGAAACACCTGCTATTCAGGAAGATTGACTAGCTCAGAAGGTGTTGGGAAGGGGGGAGGCAATCAGTTTTGTTTCTTGCTGCACCCGCCTCACCGCAAGCCCCGTTGGCTCAGTGCAACCTAGCCCGTGGCCAATCACAGACTGCCAAGCCAGTGGTCAGAGGCAAAAAGGGATGGTGATTTGGCTGACTGGCTGCTACTCCAAGCCACTCTCCACCCTCCACCCCTGGTGCCTGGAAGTCTGCTCCTAGCTCAGTCAGATGACTTCCCCCTCCCTGCTACGTTTGGCCTTCCAGTGACCTGACAGTACACCACGTTTTAGCCACCCAAACTCAACGAACGTGAACCAAACTGACCAAACTGTTCGGTCATTTTGACGTTTGGAATTCGGTACGGTTCGGTATGTTTGTGTTCGGGTTCAGGTTCAAGTTCGGTCGTCCGAACAGGCCGAGTTTGGGGTGAACCCCAAACTTTTGAACCGCTTTCGCCCATCCCTACTGGGCAAGAAGACAGGCACCTTGGCATGAGATGCAGGAAGGTGGGCTGAGGCAGGCTTTGAGCTTGGCAGCAACCTGGGCTTGCAGACAGGCAGTGTGGCATGAGAGGCAGGCTGGAGGGCAGAGGCAGGCTTTGAGATAGGCAACCTGGGTGGGCAGACAGGCAGCGTGGCATGAGAGGCAGTAGGGAAGGCAGGTTGGGACCTTGGCAGGGCACTCAGATAGGATGGCAAAGACTGTGGAGCATGAGAGAGAGAGCTAGTCAGATTGGCGGGCTGAGATTGTCTAAGCAGAGGCTTCCGGCAGGATTACAGTTTGTTTCCCAAAATGCTGCCACCCTGCATCATGTGGTCAGTCAGATAAGCCAGCCAAGGCCATCTAGTATGAGGGGGGGGGAGGCAGGGTAGACACCGGGCATTGGGAGGGAAGGACAGCACCTCAGCAGCACAGAAGCTGTAGCCCTAGCCCAGATTGAGGAGGAGGAGCCCCATCCCAAGACTGACCGTGGTATAGGATGGCGTGTGCCACTGCACCATCAATCCTTGTGATGGGGCAGCTCGGGGTATCCCATCAGTGGAACGTTTACCTTGGTGAACAGCAACTACTCCACCAACTTGACCCCCAGTCTCAGGCGGTTCAGGGAGCAAATAGAGAACACCCGCTCATTGGGGACACTTGTTGGTGGGCAGGACAGTATACCCTAGGCCACTTTTGACAGGGCCAGCCACATGTTGGCCTTACCTTCCCAGTAGGCCAAGGGATCACTGCTGGGATTGATGCATGGCTCCTCCTCCAGATAGGTCTACCCATCCAGCGCAATCATTTCACTCAACAGGAGCCTGGCTTTCTCTTGAAAGCCGCACCGCCCTCCAGTTGCTGATGGCCTTGGCAGCTGCCCCCACCCCAGCGCCTCCATGATGGGCTGACGCTTCTGGTGAGGCTACTGCTGCTGTTCTTCCCCCTTAGAAGAAATACTGCTCCTGCTGCTAGAGGCAGCAGTTGGTGCAGGACACTTGCCTACTGAAGGAGGCAGGTGACTGACCGCTGCAGTTGGGAACCTGCTGGCATCCACTTCCCCTGCCTTTCTGATTGGCAACATAGTGCTCTGGCATGATTTCATGTGCCTCGCCATGACATATGTCCCAAGGTGGCCGAGCACCTGCCAATGCTTCACCACCTTATAATAATAATAACAACTTTATTGTTCAGCCATCGGCTATAACAATTCACAACCCAATACACATATAATAGCAATACACAATTGGGACAAATTAAAAGGGCCTTAGCCCATCCAAAAAAGGGGGGGGGATCCCAACCAGCCCCCGAGAGTATCTCTTGATAACTAACCAATAGATATAACTTATAATTTAAATTTAAATAATTAAAATTTAAAGAAGAATAAATAAAAACTCTCAAAGAGGGAAATAAACAGACACTAACCACCATCTATAGATCCCATTTGGGAGTATGACTTATACTACAACACAAAAAGCTATCTATACTTTGGCCCCACTTTAACCCAGTAAACTAAAGGAGAAAAGGCCTCATAACTCCTATCTTAATGCAAAACCAGCTTACTATCATGGTCAGACAACCCTGCGACTCCAGGTTGCCGAACCATAGCTCTGCGAATATGCAAAATGGCCTGAGCCATCCCTGCGACTGCCCTAGTCAGGTCTGAGTCCACTGGGCTAAGAATTTCCTGCATCCTATGATCATCCAAACCCCCTAAATATCGAAGCCTAGGTCCAGCAAGTTGAGGGCAACGGAGCAATATATGATCAACCGTATCTATCTCACCTAGTTTACATAAGGAGCAAACCCTCTGACTCCTGGGTAACCCCTTATAACGCCCCTCCACAAACGCTGAAGGAAATGAATTGATCCTCAACTTTAGGAAGGCATTTCGTTTCCCTGCGTCTAGCCAATTGAAAAGATAATATTCTCCAGAGCCCCCAGGATTAACTGGAATGTATTGGGGAGCTACTTTCTGTTGTATCAACAGCGCTGATTCCAGTTGGAGGGTTTGGTCAAGAATCCTCCTTTTGACCAAGCTCCTGGCAGCTTGAGGCCCTACTGTTCCTAAACTTTCAGCAGAGAACCCCAACCGAAGGACCTCCTTCTCCACCACCTTACCCCAAGGCCCCCCGAGACCAGCCCTCATGGCCATAAATAGAAGGGAATTATTGCAAATAGGAAAGAGCATCACCTTAATCCAAAAATAGACCAATGTCTGACAAGCAAGGGCACTGAGGGGGAGAGCCCGAGCTTCAGCTCTTAAGAGGACTTGTGGTGTTCCCCTGGGGACACCCAGAATACTACGAAGGAAAGTGTTCTGGATGATTTCCAATTGAAGTATATACTTCGGCCCCCATATGGGAAAAGCATATAAAAGCTGATTTATAACTTTAGATTTAAATACTCGCAGAGCAGGTAGAACTAGTTTACCTCCCTGGGCAAAATAGAACTTGGTTATAACCGACGAGGTTTTTCTTGCTGAAATAAGTGCTGCCTCAAAGTGATTCTTCCAACTTACACGATCTGAGAAAATCACCCCCAAATATTTATAGCTCCGAACCTGCTCAATGATGTTCCCACCCATTGCCCACCGATGCCTTCCCGAGATCCCATTAGCTCTGACAACTAAAACCTTAGTTTTATCAAAGTTTATCCTGAGCAATTCTTGTTGACAATAAATTCCAAAAGCATGCATGAGTCTTTTAAGCCCAATCCGTGACTGAGATAATAAAACAGTGTCGTCAGCATAGAGCATAAGGGGAACTCTACGCAGCCCGATCTTTGGGGCATGGGAGTTACTGTCTGACAGGGCCTGAACTACATCATTTATGTAGAGTTTGAAAAGAGCCGGAGCCAACAAACAGCCCTGTCGCACCCCTACTTGCACTTTCACTGACCCAGAGAGCTCACCCCGGGGATTATATCGGACTCTTAGAGAGTTCCCTGAGTGGATAAGGATCATCAGATAAAGTAATCTGCGATCAATACCTAAATCCCTTAACTTCAGCCATAGCCTTTCTCTACAAACTGAGTCAAAGGCCTTCTCTAGGTCAATGAAGCAAGCAAAGAATTTCCTCCGGTCAGTAGTATACTTGGAGATCAGAGCTGATAGAACGAAAATATGGTCTGATGTCGCTTGACCTTTTTGAAATCCGGCCTGTTCAGGTTCGATTATCCCGACTTCCTCAAGCCAATTTTGTAGTTTCATAAGTAGAAAACGTGTATACAATTTAGCAATGATGCTTAAGAGACTAATAGGCCTATAATTCCCTGGGCACTTGGGATCTCCCTTTTTAAAAATAGGAATAGTAATACTCTCTCTCCATGCCACAGGAAAAGCCCCAGTGTCATTGAGATGTGTAAATAGTGGTGCAAGCACCCTAGCCCACCATTCCGGATTCCGTTTCAGGATCTCAGGTGAAATATAGTCAGGTCCTGGAGCTTTCCCTGATTTTAAGCACTCTATAAGAGACACCACATCTTCAGATGTCACCGGCGGCCATTGGTCAAACTCGGTCAATGGTGGCAAAAAGAGTGCAGAGGGCACCTCCTCAATCCGGGTAAACAAGGACCCGTAATAATCCTGCCACACTGACGGGGCTATACTCGTTCCTCCCTGTGTTACACGGTCCCTTAGGGATGATCGAATAATCAACCAGAATTTACCAGAATCCTTGGCTTTGGCTGCAACGTTCAACATAGCCCATTGAGTTTGAAAAAGGGTATTTTGCTTGGAACTCCGGAGCTTCCGGTATTTTTGCCGGAGTTCCACCACCCTAATCCTAAGGGATTGGTTGGGGTTTCCCCTAAGTTCCCTAGAGAGCCGACGGAGATCCGACCGGACCCTACGACAATCTAGGTCAAACCAAGATGGAAAAGAACTGCTCTGATTCTCTCTACTCAAGGGCTCCAAGTTCTTCTTAGTTATAAGAGGGAGTAACAAGGATATTAAATCCTCGTATTTGTCAACTATATCTGAAACTTGAGCTGCTATTGCCTCACACAAGGCCAACGATGCTGGAGAGGAAAAAAAAGCGTCCAACAACCCAGCCTGACGTTCCGACCACTTTACTCTAATAATGGAGGGAACATCCTCATCCCCAAGGGGGGGTATAGAGGGGACCACCAAGCACTTCCTAGCTAAAGGGGCCTCAAAGTGTAAAACTAGTGGAAAATGGCTAGATACCCCTAATGGAACCACCACCAAGTGGTGAATCGCGCAGAGAAGACTTGGGGATACTAGAAGAAGATCTAGTACACTAGATCCCTGGGGGGCATGAAAAGTAAAGTCCCCCCTCCGGTCTCCCTCTACACACCCGTTTATCAGAATTAAATCCAGCTCTCCTAGAAATTTGTCCAACAATACCTTCCTTGGACCGATTATATGATCTCTAGAATGCCGGGTAGGTAGCGGAATCAAATCTGTAGAGTCTTCCAAATTAGGGATGGATAACAAGGCTGGGTTCCCTAGACGGGCATTAAAGTCCCCTCCTATGAGAAAGGGAACAGCTGGAAACTTCTGGCTGGCCATGCGGACCTGTTCTGTTATTTCATCCCATATACCTGGTTTATAATACACAGAGCGATCAGGTGGGATATAAACAATCCCAATGATTATTTCAAATCCAGATGGAAAAGCACAATGCATAAGATTAAAATAAGCTTTAATAGAGCAAATTATCTGAACACGCACAGATAGTATGGAGGAGATAAGTAGACCAAGTCCACCACTAGGTCTCCCATGATTACTAGACGGTAACGCCTCTAACCAATATGTATCAAACCCGTGCCATGTATTCTGGCTCGGGGGGTCCGCCAGCCAGGTCTCCTGGATAAGAAGTACATCATGCACTGCTAAAAAAGCAAGGAAGTCCGGGTCAGTTAGATGACCCCTCCACCCTGAAATATTCCAGGAACTCAGGGAGATAACCGAACCCTGGTTCCTGGCTAGTCATTGCTTAGGAGGGAGGGAGGATAACTTGGTCCGTTGCCTAAGAATACGGCCAGAAGGATGAATAGGGACCACTGAAGGAGAAGAGACTCCCGAATGGGACCCAACAATTGGATCTGAGTTAGCATTTAAGGATAATAAAACAGGACTGACCATAGGGGCCAAGAGTATAGGAGCTTTTGGCGGTGATCTTAATCCTGAAACAGGGAAAAGCGGGAGAGATGTAGAAGGCTGGCCTCTTGATGGTGAAGTATAGCAAGTAAGAGGGGAAGACCCTCTTCTAGTCGCTAATTCCCCTTGGGATGAATGGCCCAAGGGGCACATAGTTGCTGGTAAGATTAAGGGGTCAAATCCCTCTGCTAAAAGCTCTCCCTCCTGAGGACCCTCTGCCCCTAGTGGCCTCGAAGGGGGTTCAATCAGTGTGGAAGTTAGTGATTGAATAGGTGACAAGCGGCAGGGGTTAGATGGAGCCCTTTGTATAGCAGGAGGGGGTGGCACCAATCCAATCGCCCCTCCTAATAGTTCTACATTTAGCGCCCCTAACTGAGAATATAATGAGTCTAGTCGTCGAAGACAACGGGAATGTGAAATTGCAGGGGAGGCAGATAAGGAACTACGATGATTATCTGAAGAAGTAGGAAGGGTTAAACCTCCTCTCTCCTTAGCCTCTGCCCGTCCAGTGGGCATGGACATATTATCCACCTGCGGAGCAACCCTACTACCCGGTCTAGACAACCCCCTAGACTTCCTACGAGGCGGGATTGGTGAACAGATCCTGCGGAGGGGGTCTAAATCAGTTGAACCTAACCTTTCATCCTGCTGTAATACCAAAGGGTTCCCCCCCCCTACACCCAAATTAGGCAAAGTCCCTATAACCCCTTCCCGACCAGGAGATAAGGCCTGGAAGGCACGGGACAAAAATATTAGATGCCGCTCAAGGTGAGATTTCTGTGCCACAATAAGCTCAGGCATCTCACTGTCCACAAAGATGACCAGTACCATTTGACTCAGAGGAGAAATCAATAGATAGTCCACTGATACAACGTCCCTACTAGTAATAACTAGTTTCCTCAAAAGTGGTCTTAAGCGTTCGGCCACGTCCAGGGCCGATCCCCACGTAGCCAGGGGAGCCCCATTTCCTGACTTAATGGTAAAAATCAGGGCAGTAGGAACATGCCCAAAAAGTTCTGCTTTGTTTGTACAAATTGTGGAGGGAACTACAACCTCCTTACCTGGTCTCGGCACCTGAGCTGGGCAAACTAAATGGGGCAAAGCAAACGGAGAGGAGGGCTGATGTATCTTGGGAGATATTGGCCCAGAGATCACTGGAGGGGCCTCCCAAACCTCACCTCCCCTACCTGCCCTGCCTGGGACCTGCCCAGACCTCATTTCTTGCAAAAATCCATCAACAAGATTTATTTGAGACTGCATGTGGGATAATTTGCAAAACATAAATTGTAATGTTTCCGCAGTGAGCAAGACGTGTTCGGTCAAAAAGGTAGCTAATTTCCCCCCTACTGGAGGAGCCTCTCCCATATCAGCTGAATTTCCTAAGATAGGGAGGTTAGTGCCCGGGAGGGAACCTAAACACCCTACATCCTGCAAGCAGGGATCCCTCCTGCCAGAGACAGGGGATGGCAAAAGAGGGGGACCACTTTCAGCATCCGAGGGGGGTTTTAATACTTCCCCTCTATGTGAGGCAGGCTTACCAAAAAAAGAGTCCAACCGGATTTGTTTAAAGGCTTTAGCGGAAGCCAACCCCCCATCAACATCAACCTTAGTACGACGAAGGGTATCCATCGGTAAAACTCTATACCTGCCTACCCGCCCCACAAACCGTTAGTTACATTCCCGGGGGGGGGGAGAGGGGCTGTCTTTGTCCTCACCGGGAGGCTGGAACCCCGCCCCTCAGCAGGTTCACTGCTGCTGGCAATCAGGCCGAAGGTATCACTGGTCTGAAGGGGGGGGGAAGGGGTAGCACCATTCAGCCCTATCCCGCTCTGGTCCCTCGTGCTAATTGCTGCAACAGGTGTCAGGTAAGTCTGATGGTTTTGGAGCCTCAGCTCCCCGCTACGAGTCCTTCTTCCCTGCAGATCACTTCAAAAAGGGGGGGCGCGCACGCCCACTCGCGGCCCCACGAACGGCCCCACCAATGGGCAACACCCTTTGGTGTCACCCTTCGGCTGACGCCCAAAGGGTGTCTCAGCCCTTGTTTTGGTACCTGCAAGGGGGAGAAACAGCCAATAAGCTCCAGGCACCCGCAGCACACAAGCAGAAGTCTCTGTCTCCTCCCTTTCCCTACAGCTGCAGACACTCCTCCCACCCAAAGGGTGTCCCAGCCCTTGTTTTGGTACCTGCAAGGGGGAGAAACAGCCAATAAGCTCCAGGCACCCGCAGCACACAAGCAGAAGTCTCTGTCTCCTCCCTTCCCCCACAGCTGCAGACACTCCTACCCCACCACCTTATTGCATACAGTGCACAGCACCTCTCTCAGATCATCCGCCTGCACCAGTTTGAATTGTGCCCAGTCAGAGGATTTCTGTCGCCCCCCCCACCTCTGGCCTTCCCCTGAGTGATGCACTGCTGCTGCCAGCACTGCTGGGAGGGGCAGAACATGGTGGTGAGACAGTTCTGGAAGGAGGGACAGCCATCGCCTCAGCTCCAGACATCTCCTCTGTGGGACTAATGTTTTCTTCTGCCTCACTGTCCTCAATCACTGTGATGTCCCATGAAGGGGAGTACTGGAACCCTGAGGATTGACTGCCCACCATGCTAGAGCCACTCTCCTGTGCCCCCTAGAGCTGCTACTGCTGCTCCTTACGCTACTCCTCTCCCTGCTACCATTTCCCAGGGATCGGGCCCTGCCACTATCAGCCAGGGTGGTATCCACCAGCCCTGGACTGCTGGGGATCACCTCAACAATAGGGGACATTGTTGGCCCTGGAGAAACGTCAGGAGCAGCACCTGCTCCTGCAGCAGCAGAGACAGTTGTAGCCTCATGTTCCTCAGGCCTTTCAGTGCCCTGTGTGGCACTGGGGGACACTGGCAGGAGGCACCGCCGAACCACCCCCAGACTAGTGCCACTTCTGGGAGCCTCTGAACCCTGTCTCCCAAAATCATGCCAGCAGATCTTGGGGCGTGATGATGGACTCTGGTTGCTGCTGCTGCATGCTGCCACTTCTCTGGCACAGCCCCTACCACCACCTCTGCCACGTGCCCCATTGCCCACCTTATGGGTAGCAAACTGGCCTCTCCTACTTCCCTTCTCCATGTCTTCCATCCAAAATGCACACAAATATTTATATATATATATACAAACATATAATATATAAATAATAAACATATATATATATATATATATATATATATATATATA
>QEPC01002961.1:734318-748039 GCA_003113815.1 Sphenodon punctatus | reverse complement strand
ATATATATATGTTTATTCATTTTTTTCTAATACTATATACACTAACTCTAACTATAGTATTAATTATTCTAAAATTGACATAAGTAAATACTATATCTAATTAATACTATAGTTAGAGTTAGTGTATATAGTATTATTAAAAAATGAATAAACATATATATATATATATATGTTTATTCATTTTTTTCTAATATTCTAATATTCTAATTTTCTAATATATATATACACTATATATATATATATATATATATATGTTTATTCATTTTTTTCCTAATATTATATACACTAACTCTAACTATAGTATTAATTAGATATAGTATTTACTTATGTCAATTTTAGAATAATTAATACTATAGAGTTAGTGTATATAGTATTAGAAAAAAATGAATATATATATATATATATATATATATATATATATATATATATATATGTGTGTATGTGTGTGTGTGTGTGTGTGTGTTTATTCATTTTTTTCTAATATTATATACACTAACTCTAACTATAGTATTAATTATTCTAAAATCGACATAAGTAAATACTATATCTAATTAATACTATAGTTAGAGTTTGTGTATATAGTATTAGAAAAAAATGAATAAACTTATATATATATATATATATAGTATTTATTCATTTTTTCCTAATACTATATACACAAACTCTAACTATAGTATTAATTATTCTAAAATCGACATAAGTAAATACTATATCTAACAACCTAGAACACAAACACACTCTAAAATATCAAAACTGAATAACTACACACTAACACTATCTCAATCTATCTCAATAACTAAGCTAACTCCTACTCCAACTATGTATCTATCTATAGTAACTATATCTAATATCTGTCTATCCATTTATACAATATTACACAGGGATGGGGGGGAAAACACAAAGAACACAGGGAGGGGTACAAAACTGAAAGGAAACCTAAATCAATCTAATAATCCTACTCTAAATAAATAAAAAAACAGGGTTAGGGAATCAGGGATGGAATATATAGAGGGAGAGGGAAAGGATTTAATGGAGGGGGGAGGAAAAACATAGGGAGGGGTAAAAAAAAATTTAAAAACACCTAAATCTATCTGATATAATCTAAATAAATGATAATATGGAGTTAAATGGGTTGGATGGGTGAAATAGGAGGAGGATGGCAATGGATTGGAGAGCTGGGAGGCACATAAACTGCTTGGAGAGGGAGCCTTCTGAAAACACCTGCTGTCAGGAACAGTGACTAGCTCAGAAGGTGTTGGAAGGGGGGAGGGCAATGAGTGTTGTTACTTGCTGTGCCCGCCTCACTGCAAGCCCCATTGGCTCCTAGGGATGGGTGAACGTGGTTCGGAAGTTCGGAGTTCAGACCAAACTCAACCAGTTTGGTCAACCGAACTGAATTTCCGAACAGAACTCGATTTCCGAACCGAACCAAATTTTTGAACTCGGTTATGTTTGCCCATCCCTATAAGATAATACTCCATTTAGTTCAATGGGGTTTGAATTTCCGAACTCTTTTCGGAAGTTCGGAGTTCGGACCAAACTCGAATAGTTTGGTCGACCGAACCGAACTTCTGAACTGAACTCAATTTTCAAACCGAACTGAACCAAACTGAATTTCCGAGCTCGGTTCTGTTTGCCCATCCCTATTGACTCTGTACTGCCTAGATTGTGGCCAATTGCAGCCTGCGAAGCCAGTGGTCTGAGGAGAAAAGGATGATCATTGGGAAGTCTGGCTGCTACTCCAAGCCTCTCCACCCCTGGTGCTTGGAAGTCTGCTCCTCAGCTGACCCCCCTCCCTCCTGGTCGCGTTTCTTCCCGCCTAACTCATCCGAACTCGATCCCAATTGACCAAACTGTTCGGTCATTTCAGAGTTCGGTATCAGGTTTGGTTTGGTTGGTTCAGGTTTGGGTTTGGGTTTGGGTTTGGGTTTAGGTTTGGGTTTGGGTTTGGGTTTGGGTTTGGATTCAGTCATCCAAATAGACTGAGTTCAGGCCAAACTCTGAACTTCTGAACAGCATTCGCACATCCCTCCAAATTGCTTTACAACTTGCCTCAAACTTCTATATACTCACCAAATTCCTTTGCTTGGAAAGCTGCTCTCCTCACACTTCTAGCACATGCATGCCCACTATAAAATGATTCCAGATTAAACCTCAGCAAAAAAACAAACAAAAACAAAAACACCCAAACATCAAACAAAATCAGATGAGTCATGGCCAGAAATGTATAAGAAGAGTCATAGTTAAATTTAGTGTGTATGTTACTCTGCCTAAAGCCTGTAACATAAAATACTACCACAGTCTGGTAGACTGGACTGCATAATTGGACTGTGAGCAGTAGTCAGAGCCAGTTTTAGAGTGGAGCAACTTGGGCAATTGCCCAAGACCCCAGGCCGTGGTGGGAGAGGGAATCCCAATATATCAATGCTGCCCCATTAAGAAGGGGGGCTGCGGGGGTCAGACAGAGGGCTGAACCCGCCTAGGGGTGTGGCAGAGCTCTGCCCATAGCTGGGGAAGAGCCTGTGGGGTGAACAGGTTGAGAAAGCCCTGTGACAGAGTGGGCAGGGTAGTGGCACTTTAACGCTGGAGTTGAGGAAGACTGGCCATGCCCACCCTGCTGGTATATAAGAGGAAGGCTGAGTGAAGAAGAAGTCAGTCTCTACCAGCCAGACAAAGGAGCAACATCTCCATGAAAGTCTGCCTGGTCTATGCTGTCCAAGGTGCTGAGGACTGGAGAACCAGGGAGATCCAGGCAAGGTACAGAGACTGTGCCCAGGGAGGGAGCCTCTTGGCTGGGGAAGGCTTGTCCAGAGCCTGGGGCCTTGGAGGCATTGCTAAATGGACTTTGGGGACTTGTGGTTGGGTTGCTACTGTGTTGTTCCTGAAGTCTGGAGAGACAGACCTGGGTCTGTAGGTTGGAAGAGGATGAGCCGGCAGCCCCAGGTACACTGGACACGGGCGATGTCCAAATAAAGGACTGTGATTAGGACCCTCTGGATTGTGTTGTGTCCTGAGAGGGTACCCCCCTGCCTAGAAGGAGGGGTTTCAGCCAATGCTCTAGGATGACACGGCATAGCAGGGGGAGAGCTAATTCCCCTGAGTGTGACCCCAGCACCCCGTGTGACCCTGGGGGACTCCACCCTCTGATACAATCAAGTTACGTCATATCTATAGTAAAAAAATCTGAAAAAAATGTACTCTGAATTTGTAGGGATGGGAGGGGTAGATTCCCTCTCCCTTTCTCTCTCTCAGAATGCCCCCCCCCCCAAACTTTGGTAGAAGTATCTAACCTGTCCCTGCATCCTCATTGGCTGAGTGATGTAAGAACGTTTGAACTGGGAAAGGGACATTAGTACTGTGGGCAATGGACAAGGAAGGTTACCTGCAGATGCTGGGGCTGGGGCAGACTGGACCCTGGCAGGACCCTGCATCCCATTCCCATATAAAAGAAGAGAAGTCAGATGGCACCCAGAACTGTGAGCCAGACATCCTGATTAGTATAAAGCAGCCAGCCACTGCACCCAGAACAGGAAGAGAAAGATGTCTGCCTCCTCTTGGGATTGTGAGGAAACCATTTGAGGACCTGGGACTGACAGAAAAATCGGAATGGCACCACTTTTACACAAGGCGCTGAAAAGTGCCTCCTGAGCCCCATGTTGAGAGAAAAGCTGCACAGGGAGTGTTTACATGCTCCCCGCGCTGCCGTAAGTGACATTCTCCCTGTTGCCAGTGGTGGCGGCAGCTGGAGATGTGCTGCTTTGAAGAGGCGTGTTCTGAAAGCCTGAAAAGTAAGGCCTCCTCAAAGTACCTCATCTCCAGCAGCTGCTGCTTCTGGCAACGGAGAGCATGTCACTTCTGGCAGCATGGGGAGCATGTAAACACTCCCCATGCGGCTTTTCTCTCAAAGCGGAGCTCAGGAGGCACTTTTCAGTGCCTCGTTTAAAAGCGGTGTAAGTCTGTGGCAGATTTCAGCCTTGTGGAGCTGTTGCTCCCTTAAGACAGTGGAGCCTGTCTGTCTCATGCATGTGCAAGGGGCATGCTGGAAAGGAATTGAGAGCTGAGCCAGCCTGGGAAAGACAGAGAAGCTGCTAGCAAGCTGTTGTAGTAATCAGCAGAGTGGGACTCACCTGGGTCTGTGAGCTTGCAAGAGCCAGACTGTAGGACACACGCACTCTGCCTGCATGAGAAACACAATAGGAAGCTAAGAGGGAGAGAGTTTGCTTCCTGGAAGGACTGCTGGAGAGGGTGCAGCACTGGTGGTCAGCCAGGAACAGGAACTACCTGTGGGATGGACATGGCCAGGTCAGCCCAACTATAAAACTGAGCCAGGAAGAGAAGGCCCAGTTTGCCTTTGGACTCACAAGGAGAAGGAGCTCTCTCTACTTGTGGCTCTTAGTGTGCTAAAGACTGCAGTAGAGAGAAAAACTCACAGGAGGTCATGGACTTATGTTGCTGAGGGATGCTTGAGATCCTGAAAGACTGGAAGCCCAGATCAAAGTAGAGACTTAGCAGCAGTAAGTGCCTGTGTGGCTTGAAGGGACTTTGGAGCTGGGGTTGCCTATTGGCAACCCCTAGTAAGCAGCCAGAGAATGAATGCTAGACTGAGCTCTGACTACAGTGTAATGACCAGAAGCTGACTATTATTATTATTATTATTTTATTATAAACATTTATATAGCGCCAGCCATGTACCTGGCGCTGTACACAACATAGAAATAGACGCGGTCCCTGCCTGTGGCTTACAATCTAAAAGACAAGGAGGGGGAGACAGGGAGAGGGGACAGTGGGAGAGACAGGGGAGAAGACAAACAAACATTCAGGCAGATGCGAAGTCTCAGGTGCGTGTGCTTGGCTTGGTTACAATGAGGTTGGTTGCAGCAGGTTGGTTGGACTATCTGTCCCAGAGAACGGTGTGGAGTGGAAATAAGGATATTTTGAACTAATTCCCTGGGGAATTTAATGATTTGGACCCTGATCCTGTAACAGCTTGCCACCCACCTGGCACCACCACGTTGTTACAAAGTTCTTCACAGTGACTCCAAAGTCTGGGCTGGCGGTGGGACATCATCATCATCATCATCAAGCTCATTGCTTGAAACACAGCATTCAAGAACACTGGGGTGAGATACACTGGACATGAGAGAGAGCCACTTTCTTGTTTAGTCAGGTGACTAGGGTGACTAGGGACAAGATGAGATATTGCCCTGGGAGTGAGCACAGTCAGAAGCTGAACTCCTGGATACAAGGACTTTGGGGCATTGTTGTGCCAGAGGCTGAGATACTGGATGTCTTTAGACATAACATCAATGGGTGTCCGAATGTATGTTTTGATCTTGATATGATATCATTAGACACAACCTTGGCCACGTGTTCAGCTGAAGCACGCATATTGCCCTTGTGATGAAATGGTGTTCACATCGTGTGGTCAACGGGTGGCCAAATTGGTGTTGGGATTGTTATGGTGCTTACACACAATGGCCAGACATGTAATTAGGGGTTTTGATTCCCACTCTTTGATATGTCTGAAGACGCCCACTGTGTATGGGCCAGAGGCTGATGACCTGGCCATACTAACCTGAAACTAAAACTGTGATGTTGAGCCGGAAGGACTCCAGACTATTAATATGAAATAATACATTGCAAGGTAATTGCCTGGACTGAGTGTTGATTCTGAGGGCCTGATCCTGCAAGCGCTTACACTTGGGCACTGTGAAGCTGCAACAGGTGTGACTCCACTTAGGGATCCAACACACATGGTGGTGGCTAGCCCGGGCTGTGATTTGGGAAAGTCTCCAACTCGCACCTTAGGTAAGCCACCAAAATGGCTGGGATGTGACCACCTGACTGGGAGTAAAGTGGGCTATCATGTTTGAAAGCCTGCTTTACTGGACCCATTCTGGAGTCCCCGCTAGTTCCAAGTGTTATGGCAACCATCACTGGCTACCATGGCTTTCTGTCGGGGGGAGGGGGCACTAGGAGCATTGCGGAGGTGGGGTGAGGTGGACTCACATCCATGCCTCTCTCCACCCTCCCCAGTGACGTGGCCTCCATCACATTAGTCTGGGGATACAGTCTGCTCCTGGCCTTGGTGGTGGTCCATCTCCATACCGGGTAAGTCCATGATGGCACCCAAGTGCCGTCGTATATGAAAGCACCCAATATGAATGTCTTCAGGAGGTTGGAGAATGGTATTAGTGTTTCTGCTAGGGTTCTGTCTGAGGGAGAAAAGTCTACGGGCAGAGCCTGAGGGAAAGAATTATGATAAGGGCATAATGTGAAAATATGAAATCAATATCTTGACATTTGGAACCAATACATGCAGCAGTAAAGAGTTACATGAAACTTTAAAGATTTCTCAGTGTTTCATTAGAGCAGGAGACATTTCCTAGAATGTGGCACTAAATCAGCTGTTCACCTATCAAATGTTCTATGTGTAATGGTTGGGTGATTTGCTTGGTTATTAATTGGGATATATTAGAGGTTTTAGGTGAAACACAAACCCAGGTACACAGGAAAATGAACAGCTACATTACTAGCTAGGGCAAGTTGAGTGCATCATGCAGAATGTGAACTAAAAAGGAAATGGTTGCTCATTAGGGCCCCACTGGCTGTACAAGCAACATCACTATATAATATCAAAGCTGCTGATCAAGCATATCAGTCACATATATTTTCATACAGTGAAACCTCAGATAAGGGAGACTGACATGAGAAAGAAACAGTGTGTCTATCTGATGCATAAGAACTAATAGAAACTGAAGCATCCTTTCTGCACTTTTATTTATTTATTTTATTTATTTTATTTATAAAATCATTTAATACCCCGCCCCTCCTGCTCCAAGAAGCCCAGGGCAGCTTACAATGTTAAAACATATAAAATCAATAAAACCATAAAATACAATAAAAAGTGAAGGCATAAACCAAACCACTCATCCCACCCTACACCCCATCTCCCTCACCAAAAGCCAGGCGTAACAGCCAAGTTTTACAGATATGATGGAAGGAGGGGAGATATGGGGACACCCGAGCCTCCACCGGGAGGGAGTTCCACAGTCTAGGTGCAGCCACCGAGAATGCCCTCTCCATAGTGCCCCCCCCCCAGGTCACACTGTGGACCTCAAGAAGGGCACCCCCAGCTGACTGCAGAGGCTATTCCAGAGTGCAGAGAGCAAGGTAGTCCCGCAGGTAAGTCGGACCAAGGCCGTATAGGGATTTATAGATCAAAACCAATATCTTCAATCAGTACCTGAAGGCTATAGTAGGCAGCCAGTGCATAGCCTGGAGCACTGGTGTAATGTGCTCACGGTGACCCGTCCCTGTAAGGAGACAGGCTGCAACATTCTGCACTAGCTGCAGTCTCCAGATCATCACAATAGGGAGCCCCATGTAGAGTGCATTGCAATAGTCCAATCTTGAGGTAATGAAAGCATGAATGATGGTGGACAGGTCATTATCTGAAACATATGGCCAAAGCCATCACACCAGATGTAATTTGCGAAATGCACTCCTCACCACAACCCCCACCTGGAAATCCACGTGGAGTTGTGGATCGAGGAGCATGCCCAGACTACAGACCTGGGAAGCTAAAGGGGGGGGCAGACCCCATGAATTATGGGGGCTAACACCCCCTCAGTCCTATCCACCAGCATCACCTCCATCTTGTCAGGATTCAGCTTCAGACAGCTTGCCCTCATCCAATCCCTCACAGCCGCCAGACACCAGGTAAACACCAAGACTGCCTGCTCTGGGTCTGCAGAAAAAGAAATGTAAAGCTGGATATCATCAGCGTACTGATAACAGTGTATGTCAAACCTTCTCAGAGCCTCGCCCAAGGGCTACATATACACATTGAACAAGAGGGGGACAGAACCCTGTGGGACTCCACACATGAGATTCTGGGGAGATGAACACTTTCCAAGCACCACCCGAGTTCTCCTGGCCAGTAAAGAGCAGAACCATTCAAGAACAACTCCTCCCACCCCCACCCGGTCCCACAGACAGGCCACCAACATCTCATGGTCAATGGTATCAAATGCTGCCGACAGATCTAAGAGAATCAAAAGGGATGATCTACCCTGATCCAATTCACGGTGCAGGTCATTGACCAAAGCCACAAGCGCAGTCACTGTGCCAAACCCAGGGCAAACACAGGACTGTGAAGGCTCAAGATAACTGACCCAATCCAGGTGCCCCTGAAGCTGCCGGGCCACCACCCGTTCAATAACCTTCCCAAAAAGGGAAGGTTAGAGACTGGTCAATAGCTGGCCAGGGAGTCAATGTTAAGAGATGGTTTCTTAAGCAGAGGCCACAGCACTGCCTCTTTAAGGCAGCATGGCACTCTGCCCTTCCTAAGGGAGGCATTGACAACCCCAGTCAGCAATGACCCTAATGTCTCCTGGCAGGTCTTGACCAGCCAGGACGGGCATGTATCTAATTCACAACAAGTGGCCCTGACTGTCCCGAGGCCATCTGCTGCCTCAGCGGGCGACACCCACTGAAACTGATCCCATTAATTTTATTAGTTATTTATTATTTATTTTCTGAAGGCGGGACCTCCATTACCTCAGGATAAGGTGGGGCCTCCATTACCTCAGGTTCTCCCATTGCTACAACTGTGGCATCAAATTCATGGTGAATCTGGGCAATTTTATCCACAAAGAAGTCAAAAAACATGTCACAGTGAGCACTGGAAGATTCCAGTTCCAGGCGGAGGGAGGCCGGACTGACCAGCCCCTGCACCACCCGGAAAATCTCAGCTGGACATGACTTGGCGGTTGCTACAAGGTCAGCAAAGAATGCCTTCTTTGCTGCCCACATAGCCACAGCATAGGCTCTTAAACTAACTCTATGCTGCAATTGGTCGGCTTCAGCATGCGTACTGTGCCACCATCGCTTCAACCGCCAGCCCTTCTGCTTCATCCATTGTAGATCCTCTGTAAACCAAGGGGACCTGCATTATCGGCATTCAAGAAGCGGACACCTAGGAGTCATTTGGTCAATGGCCTCAGTCAGTAGAGCGTTCCAAGAAGCTACAAGGTCATCGAGTGAATGGTCATCAAGATTGGGGGGTAGTTTCCCAAGAGCAGTCTGGATGGAACTTTCTGGTTCTATAAGTCTCCAAGGACGAACCAACCGAACTAGTCCATCACCTCTCCAGGGGAAGACATGCACCAGGAGACCAACCCAGAGGAGGTAATGGTCCGACCATGACAAAGGCACAGCTAACACCTCCCCCACCACCGAATCCCCTGATTCAAGGCCAGTGCAAAACATCAGGTTGAGGTTATGTCCCCCACCATGTGTTGGGTCAACAACCCTCTAAGACAGTACCATGATTGTCATGACAGCCATGAACTCACACTCCGCTTCCCCAAGATAGGGATCCACGTGGATATTGAAGTCCCCCTGGACCAGAGTCCTTGGAGACAACAAGACTACCTATGAAACCAATTCTACTAGCACATGTAGGGATCTTGCTGTACAGGTAGGTGCACGGTATACCAGCAGCAGTCGTAATCTGTCACCAGCCAAATCAATCACTAGATGGACACCCTCTATACCCGAGATGGTTTGCATTGGATATCTCCTCACAGACCAGGTCTCCCTGAAAATAATGGCTACATGTCCCCCCTCCCGCCCCTATGGCCTGGGATGATGCTGTACAGAGTACCCAGCTGGAACAAGGTCAGCCAACTCAGTGTCCAACCAAGTCTCTGTAATACACACGAGGTCGGCTGATGATCCAGGATTAATTCCTGAATTGTGGTAGACTTATTAGCCACCAACCTCACGTTAATCAGCAACAGCCCCTGGCCCAGGGCCCTCACATTTTCAATCACCACACCACCTGCTTGGGGACCACTGAGAGGAACTGGCACCAAACACCTGTCCCTTCTCACAGAACTAACCAGCCTCCTGGAGGGAACATAGTTAACCCAGCCCGACCCCCCCAACCCCCCTCCCTGATGACTGTCCTCCCAGCCGGTGAGAGAAACCCCCTCACCCCACCCTCTCACCTAACCCCCCAACCCCTCCCTCTCACAGGGGAGCCAAAAAACCCATACCTAATTGGATCAAATCCCCCTACCCCTTAAAACCAGTTTAGAGTCTGTAGTGAATAAGACCCCTGTAGTCCGGGATTTGATCCTGGATGGGGCAGCGGACCTTGCATGTATTACGGAAACCTGGCTGGATGAGGAGACAGGACCAGTTTTAGCAGACCTCATTCCAGCTGGATATGCCATGCAGCACCAGCCCCACATGGGGGACCAGGGTGGTGGTGTAGCCATTGTTTTTAGAGAGAATGGACGGTTAGGAAATATCCAGTCCAGGAGATTCCAGGTACTGAGGCCCTCCATGTGGTGTTTGATTTGGCTGGGGGAAATCTTGAGGTGCTGCTGGTATACCGGACCCCTTCCTGTCCAGCAGCATTCCTTGCTGCTCTAGCAGACCTGGCCTCAGAGGTGGCACTGGATTCCTCCAGGACTTTGGTCCTGTGGGACTTCAACAGCCATGTCGATGCCGGCCTTGTAGGAGTGGAGCGAGAGTTCATGGCTTCCATGGCAACCATGGACTTGTCCCAAGTGGTCAACTGCCCGACCCATGTGTGGGGGCATATCCTCGACCTGGTCTTCTATTTTGGCTTTGAGGTGGGTGATCCATTAGTGGGGGATGTGAGGATCATGCCCTTGTTGTGGACTGATCATTATCTTCTACAGGCCAGCCTCTCAGCACACTACCTCCAGAAGGGGATTGTCCAGTTAGGTTGGTCCGCCCTTGGAGGCTGATGGAACCGCAGTGGTTCCAGGAGGCTTTGAGGGAGTTAACCTTGGACCCTGACAGTCACTCTGTCAATGAGCTGGTCCAGCATTGGAACATCTTGATGAGGGAGGCCATTGACAGGGTGGCTCTGAGACATCCCCTGCCTCTGTCTCGTCACCACAGAGCCCCTTGGTTTATGGAGAGGCTGCGGTGTATGAAACAGGTAGGCAGGAGACTAGAGCGATGCTGGCATCGGACTCACTCTGAATCTGACTTACCCATAGGGTCCATTTGTGGTCTTATGTTGAGGCTGTGAGGACAGCAAAGAAATAATTCTTTGCTGCCCTCATAGCGTCTGCAAAGTCACGTCCAGCAGAGCTGTTCTGCGTAGTGCGGGGGCTGCTCAGTCCGGCCTCCCTCCGCCCGGATGGGGACTTGTCCCAGCCCTGTTTTGAGGAGTTTGCCACCTACTTTTCAGACAAGATCTCTCAGATACAGAGTAACTTTGACACTGGATTGTAGGCAGTAGGTGAGGAGCATGAGGCTATGGAGGCACCGTCTGGTTTACCTTCTTGAGTTAAGTTTCAGGAAGTGATGCCAATCGATGCGGTGGATGTCCTGGGGTCTGTTAGAGCCACCAGTTGTGAACTAGATCCATGCCTGTCCTGGTTTGTAAAAGCCTCCAGGGATACTTTGGGAATGGTGCTGGTGAGGGTAGTCAACACGTCCCTACGGCAGGGGAGGTTGTCACCCAGTCTTAAGGAGGCTATGGTGCGCCCCCTGCTGAATAAGCCATCTTTGGATGTGGACGCACTCGCCAGCTACCGACCCGTCTCTAATCTTCCCTTTTTATGGAAGATTATTGAACAGGTGGTGGCAACAGCTCCAGGGCTGTGCATCTGGATAACATCGGTTTCCTTGACCCTTTTCAGTCTTGATGGACGATCTCTGCCATGAGATGGATGCAGGATGTTCAACATTTCTGATCCTGCTAGATCTCTCGGCTGCTTTTGACACAGTGGACCATGGGCTGCTGCTGAGATGGCTGTGAGACCTGGGAGGTCTGGACGGGACTATCCTTGGGTGGTTCCGTTCATTCCTCTCGGGGAGAAGCCAGCAGGTGGTGCTGGGGGCTGAAACATCAACTCCCCAAGCCCTGTCTTGTGGCGTTCCGCAAGGTTCGATCCTGTCTCTGTTATTTAATATGTATATGCAGCCCTTGGGGGAGATTGTGAGAGGGTTCGGGGTGCAATGTCACCAACATGCTGATGATACTCAGCTGTACCTCTCTTTTTTGAACTGACCCAGGTCCTTCTGTCTCGTTACTCTCCCACTGTTTGGAGGCCATGGCGGATTGGATGTGGCAGAGCAGACTGAAGCTCAATCCCGACAAGATGGAGGTGATGGTTGTGGGCAGAGCGAGGGAGGTTCTGGCTCCCCTTGTAGGGGGGGTCCTCCCTCCTGTAGCCCAGCATGTTCAGAGTCTGGGAGTGCTTCTGGACTCAGACCTCCACCTGGATCGACAGGTGGAGGTGGTGGCTAAAGCTGAATTTCACCAGTTGTATCTAGTGCGGAGGCTGCATCCATACATTTCCAGGCCTGACTTGGCCACCCTCAACCATGCCTTCATCACCTTGAGGCTAGACTACTTCAACGCGCTCTACGTGGGGCTTCCCTTGACACTGGTTTGGAGGCTGCAGCTAGTGCAGAATGCGGTGGCCCATCTCCTCACAGGGACGGGTCTGAGGGAGCACATAACACCTGTGCTCCGTACTCTGCACTGGCTTCCTATAGCGTACCAAGCCAGATTCAAGATGTTGGTGTTGGTTTATAAAGCCCTATACAGTGTGGGTCCCTCATACCTCAGGGACCACCTCACCCTCCAACGCCTCAGAGTGATCCCTTTGGTCCACCAGGGGCGCGTTTTTGGAGAGCCCCCGTGTAAAGCGGGGGACCACAATGAAGAGGGCGTTCTTGGTGGCCGCGACTTTGGAACTCCCTCCCAAAGGAAGCCCACCTGGCCCCAGGGCTGCTGGCGTTTCGCCGAGCCTGCAAGACGTGGCTGCTCGCCCAGGCCTTTGGAGGGGAGGATGGGAGGGTGGTGTAGTTGGGGGTAAATTTGGGGTTTTAAAGATATTTTTTAAAAGATGCTGTTGTAGTTTAAGAATTTTTTATTGAATTTTTTTGTTATGTATTTTTGGTAAGCAGTTCCGAGATGTCGTAGGCTTGGGGGGTGGGGGGGTGGGGGCTAATAAATACAAATCAATCAATGAATTAAAATAAAACCAGTTTAAGAATAAGCTGGTTTTCCCAGGCCTTTGGGGAGGGCGGTGTAGGGTTTTTTATCTCCCTCCACCCTTATTTATTGTATTGATTACTTTAGTGTTACCCTGGTTTTAATTGTAGTAATTTTATCAGTATTTTTTAGGTGTGAGAAAATCGGTAAATCCGGAATCCGATAATGCCGGTACTGGGCGTACCGGCATTATCGGATTCGACCTGGTAAATCCGGTCCAGTTACCGGATTCCGGGTACCGGATTTTTTTACATTGCAGCCATTTAAAAATGGCTGCAATGTAAAAAAGCCCCACCAAAAAAGTAAAAAAAAAAAACCTCCCCGAGTCCAGGCTACACGGGTGGGAGAGGGGACACCCCCCACCCACCCTGCCCAGCCTGGATTTTTGTTTAAAAAAAGAGCCCACCCCCCCAGCACCAGCAGCCGTGGCGTCCCCGCAGCCGCCGGTAAGTATAGACCCAATCCCTGGGGGGGGTGTTCACACCCCCAACCCCCCAGGGATCACCCCTCCCCTACTAAAGTTGAGTGCACTGCTTACCTTTGCGGAGTTCCGGGTGCGGCGGCGGCGGCGGGCGGTCCGGCGGCCTCAGGCTGCCGGCATCAGAGACGCTCTAGGCCTTCCAGGGAACTTCCGGGTTTCCCCGGAAGGCCGAGAGCATCTCTG
>QEPC01002961.1:712441-730998 GCA_003113815.1 Sphenodon punctatus | reverse complement strand
CTGGCTGTTTTGGAGCCATTGGGCCACTGAATACCACCAGCTCCTGCCCCACGTGCTTCCTGCTCCTCACACTGCTCTAAACCACAGTCAGATGAGAAGGTGAGGGGGGGCAGACTCAGTGAGGCTGGGTGGCAAGGTCAAGGCTGGGAGGCTGCATTCTTCTGGGTCCTAGAGAGTTATTTCCAACCCCACATCACTGCCTATGCCCAGCCAGAAACCGTGTATGTGTGTGTGTGTTTGTGAGTCATGCCCCCCCCACTCAGGCTCAGGGCCCTGGGACAATTGTCCTTGTTGTCCCTATTATTGCTATATCCCTGAATCTGAGAGTGGATGGTGAGTGGGGGCTGCACAAGTGCACAAGAAATACACTCAGTGCTGCCTGTTTATTAGGCTCTGCACGCTGAACATGTGGTTGGCGGCTGAGTGGCGGCTGCATGGATCGTAACTGGACTCAAGCAGGATATCATCTCGTTTGTTAACAGCCATAGTTAGTATGGCGTGGAAGTAGTCTAAGCATTTGTTACACTAGTGTCTGTCTCTCTTTGGCAAGCAGTAAGTTCAGATAACAGAGAATGATCACAAGGAGAGGAACCTTTCAAAATGCAAACCATGTGTATGATAGATGATCATTCTGTCCAAAATTATTCCTACATTTCAGTCTATGATTTGGATGCAGTTTTTTTCTCTCTATTAAGTTGTAACCAACAGCTGCCTATCCCCAAGAGCCCTAGGAAGCCACTAATGTAAATTAATCATTAACCATGTAAATGAAGAGTGTGGCCACTTCTGATCTGCATATTAATTAGGGGTGGTCCACTGGAGGAAATTGTGGTTCAGTTCCGTTTTACGGTATTAGTTCCGCAATTTCCAGATTTAAGTACGATACGTATTTAAATCAATATTATAATAGAAAATAATAAAAATTAAAACCTCACTGCACATGCAGAATGGCTACCAGGCTGTTCTGCACATGTACACCCTTTTCCAAAATGACAACTGTTCTGTGTATGCATAAAATGACAATTGTACATATGCAATTTTTAAAATTTAAACCAAATCAGAACAGTGGCTTCCCTTTTCCAAAATGGTGGCAACGCTGCCGTTGCCATTTTGAAAAAGGCTGCAGATGCACAGAATGACCTGGTGGCCATTTGAACATGTGTAGTTGCTTTTCTTCTTTTTTCCCCTACCTTGGAGTTGGTATCTGCAGAAAAGAAGAGACAGACAGACAGATGTAGGCACATGAGACTCCTCATGGGATGCAGCACACACATGGCACCAGTAATTAAGAAAAAAAAATCTCGATTAAGAAATGGTCGAGAACTGGGGATTTTCTCAATTTTTGCAGGAATCAAGTCAAGAAACTTGATTCTCGATGAGAATAGAGAAAAAATTGAGATCCGTTTTTCACTCGAGTCCTTTTCTCTGCCATTTTAGGAAAGGAGTGTGCATGTACAGAATGATACGGTGGGCATTTTGTGCATCCACAGTTGTTATTTGACTTTTAATTCAGATTCTTGTACCGTAAGAGTTCTCAGTTCTCATGAGAATTAAAACAGATTGACGTTTCAGCCCTAGTCTTGATAGGAGTTGGAGTGAGGATGCTAAAAGGATGTGCTCAGGACAGCAGAAGAAAGGGGGAGGCTCCAGATGATAGATCTGTGTCTTGGACCTATCCCATCTTCTTGAGTGCATGCTCTCCTCTTTTCTCCCTTTCACTGTGCTGACACTTTCACTACTTGAGTGTACCGGCAAGAACCACAGACCAAATTCAAGAATAGAAAATAGGCCAAATAAAAACCTCAGTGGACTATATCTGACCAAAGGGCCAGAGTTTGCCTACTACTAGCCTCAAGCAGCAGCAGTCCTCAGCTCTAGATACCTTTATTCCAACCAAAGATGAAGTCAACTTTAAAGAAAACCACGAGTTTCTCCAAACCAAAAATATCAACACAGTAAAAACCTGGCCCACCATTACACCCCTCACATGTACACTGTAGTATCAGATCTATAGTACAGAAATATTGAGTTTGTATTGCAGCATGCCTTGAGCAGAACTGAAAGAGGGTACGCACAAAAACAGGAAACCCATCATGCACAAAAACAGGAAACCCATCAAATTTCCGGTATTCAAATTGGCCCGGTAATGATCAGGTACCATCCGGTACCCAATTGCGACCTGATTGAGTAACCAATGTCCCTAAATGTTGAGTTCTATTCCTGGAATGTTAACTTCTGGTACCAATTATTTTGACATTTTTGTCAATATACTGACTCTCAACATCAATTTTTCAGGTTTCTTCCAAGTTCCAACAATTTTTAGGCAACTTCCAGTCCTGGAAAACTATGTCTGGTTCCATTTTTTACTACCCTCCCCCCACCATTTTTTCCTCTTAAAGCATATATATATATATATATATATAGCATTTCTGTCCTGTCAAATCAACTTTCTGGTCCCAGAAAGTCAATTTCCAGTCCTGGAAAACTATTTCTAGTCACTTTTTAATTTATTTATTTTTATGATTATACCAATTGGGAATCAGAAAATCGTTACCAGGAGTAATAAATCAGTTACCTGATCAGTATCCGGTTAACCTGTTGAGTACCCAATGCAGTACTCGAAAAAGCAGGTATTACCTGTGAGTACTAAATTTAGTACCTGTTTCAGCCTTAACCTTGAACTTCCCAAATTCAGGCATGCAATCCAAGAACTGGTGGTATTATATGTTCTAAAATGAAGGATGACCCTAGAAAATGTTCTGTTTGCATCTCCTCTCTTTTATAAGGAAATAGCCCTAGCTTGAGTTTTCCCACTAATTACATCTGAAACAATAAGACATGATGTGAGATGTGATCTCTCAAATAGGCAGGTGCCTGCCAAGCTATTTAGTGCTTTATACTGTAGCTGAAGTCCAAAACCTTTTATTCCACTTGTAAACCAACAGGGAGTCGGTTTGCATCCAAATATACTTGTGTTTTGTGCTCATAATAAAACTTACCACTTAAGAGGTGGAGTGGCCACCCTGGCAGGGTGTGGAACCTGTTTGTTTGGTTTGCCCCCAGAGACTTATGGAACCTGAATGGTTCTGGAATACTCTGGGCGATATACTTTAATGGCCGGCTGCTCAATGACCTTGTGACCTTCTGGAACACCTTGTTGGCCGAGGCCATCGACCAGAAGGTTCCCAAGTGTCCACTCCCCAAGCATAGGAAACACAGAGCCTCATGGTTCATGGAAGACTTGTGTCAGCTGAAGCAAGAGGAGAGATGGTTGGAGCGATGGTGGTATTATTATACTGCTACTGAAGCTGACTGGTTGCGACACATAGCCACTTTAAAGGCTTATGCTGTGGCTATATAGGCAGCAAAGAAGAGTTTATTTGCTGCCATCATATCATCCACAAAGTCTCCTCCAGCTGAGCTTTTCTGGGTGGTGAAGGGACTGGTCAGTCTGGCCTCTCTCCACCTGGAACTGGAGTCTTCCAGTGCTCGCTGTGACCTGCTTATTGACTATTTGCAGATAAAATAACTCGTATTCACCACAATTTCAACATCATGCTTGAGGCAGTAGTTGTACTTGAGGTTATGGATGCCCCACCGTGTCCAGTTTTGTGGGATCGGTTTCAGCTGGTATCGTCTGCTGATGCAGTTGAGGTGCTGTGGGCTCTGAAGGGCACAATTACGAACTTGACCCATGCCCATTTTGACTGGTTAAGGCCAACCGTGATAGACTCTTTCTTTCTTTCTTTCTTTCTTTCAAATATTTTATACCCCGCCCCTCCTGCTAAAGCAGCTTGAGGCAGTCAACAAGTCATAAAATAAATATAAAAATACAATAAATAAAACGATATAATTGTCAGGTCCTGGGTACGAACCCTTGGCCTTGGGATGTGGGAAAGGCGCCTTTGGGGCCTGCACCACCTAGTGGACTTGTTCACCTCCTGCATTTCTCCTCTGTATGCCTTCCCCTGTCTTACTGCCCTTTGCATGGCCACACCCTCTCCCAGCTGGGGCTTGTTTCCCTAGCCTGCCCGCCCCAGCTTCTTGATTGGCCACAGATGGTACTTAAACACTGATGTGGCCTCAGGAAGCTGGTGGAGCAACGTCTCACACCTGCCCTAAGGCTTGATCTTGTAGCAAGTGCCTCATCTCCTGCTGTGTGTTTTGCCCTTTATCCGTGTTTCCCTTATAGTCTGCATTTGCTTCCCCTGCTCTGGTTCCCTAACCTCTTGTTTCTTGTTCTCTGTTGTTCCCTTCATCCCTGTTGCTCCTCTGCTTTGTTTCTCTAGCCCCCTGTCTTTTGCCCCCTGTTGTTTCCCTTGTCCCTGTTGTGCTCCCCCAGCTCTGGTTCCCTGTTGTTCCCTTCATCCCTGTTGCTCCCCTGCTCCGGTTCCCTAGGCCCTTGTCTCTTGTTCCCTGTTGCGCACCTGCTCTGGTTCCCTCGGCCATTGTCTTTTGCCCCCTGTTGTTCCCCTTGTCCCTGTTGTGCTCCCCCATCTCTGGTTCCCTAGGCCCTTGTCTCTTTTCCCTGTTGCTCCCTTCATCCCTGTTGCTCCCCTGCTCTGGTTCCCTAGGCCCTTGTCTCTTGTTCCCTGTTGCTCCCTTCATCTCTGTTGCTCCCCTGCTCTGGTCCCCTAGGCTCTTGTCTCTTATTCCTTGCTGTTCCCCGCATCCCTGTTGTGCCCCAGCTTTGTTTTCCTAGCCCCCCGTCTCTTGTCCCCTGTGGTTCCACTTGTCTCTGGTGCTCCCCCAGCTCTGTTTTCCCTAACCCATCAGCTCCAGCCCCTTGTTGTTCCCCTCATTCCCATTGTTCCCCCCACTTTGGCTCCTTAGCCCCTTGGCTCTTGCCCCTTGTGGTTCCCCTTGTCCCCATGGTTCCCCCCACTCTAGCTCCTTAGTCCCTTGGTTCTTGCCCCTTGTTGTTCCCCTCATCCCCATTGATCTCCCCACTCTGGTTTCCTAGCCCCTTGGCTCTTGTCCCTTGTTGTTCCCTTGTTCCCTGGGGCTCCCCTTGTTCCTCGTTGCCCCCTATTATATTTCTCCCTTCCATGGGGAGGATCTTGGTGTGTGCATCTTCAGTCTGCTCCTTGGCCTCAATGATGAATCACACCCCCTCTGACATAGGCTTCTAGGCCTCAAGATGAGAGCAGGCTCGGGAGACTCCAAGACGCTCTGAGAGGTCCATTTCACCTATAGACTTCCCTTCCTGGGGTCTCTTTCCCTTTTCTTCCTTTGGGAGTGTGGTCCTTCCCCCATCCTGGCCCCCCTCTTATCCTGGCCCCGTGACAATAATCCACACATGGGACATCACTTAAAAATATATAAAAACCCTACCACCCTAACCCTCAACCACCACTCTTCACCCATCTCTCTCACCAAAAGCCCGGCAGAACAGCCAGGTCTTGCATTGTCATCAAACAGAGGAGAGGGCTGGGGCCACCTGGACCTCTGCCTAAAGGGGGTTCCATAGTCTAGGTGTGGCCACTGAGAATGCCCTCTCCATAACTGCCTCCCAGGATACCTAGGGGACTTCAAGAAAGGTGCTCTCAGTGGACCTTTAGGGAATGTTATTGAATGGGTGGTGGCCCACAAGCTCCACGGGCTAGAGGTGTGTGAACAGACCGGAGTTTGGATGTTTGGACGTTCGGACTAAAATCTTAGTTTGTGTTCGTGGGTTCAGTCCCACGGAGTTTGGACCCCCCTGAACGTTCAGAAAATTTGGCCATGTCAGAGGCTTTGGGTGCTCCAGGGCGGCCCATGGGGGCATGGGAGGCCATTGGAGACAGAACAGCAGCAGAGACCAGGAAGGTTTGGGGCTTGGCACCCTGGGTTGCCTGGGCAGGCAAGCTCAGCACTTGGCCCCCAGGAGTGTCCATGGAGGCATGGCTGGGTGTTTGAGATGAGCAGCAGCAGCAGAGGCCGGGCATTGCAGGCTGCCAGGCATCGGTGGAGCAGCGACAGAGGCCCGGCCAGGGCTTGGTGGCTGGCAACCCTACTTGACTGGGCATTGCAGGCTGGCTGGCATCGGTGGGGCAGTTGCATAAGCCCGGCCAGGGTTCGGTGGTTGGAACCCCTACTTGGCCAGGCGTTGCAGGCTGGCTGGCATCAGTGGATTATTGGCAGACAGCGAAATGGAACGACAGCCCTCCCTGCCTGGAACATCGGCCCCAGGACCCTGATGGTGGGTCCTGGAGCTGGAATGGCTGGCTGTTTCTTGATGCGGTGAAATGACGGCTTCCCGTGAGCAGAATGATGACCCAAAAACCCAATCAGTTGGTCTTGGGACTAGAGTGGCAGCTTCTGGATGATGTGGATGGACAGCCCTGCCTGTCTGGAATGTAAGCCCCAGAACCCTGATGGTGGGTCCTGGGACAGGAGTGGCAGCTTCTGAATTAAGTGGAATGACAGCCCTCCCTACCTGGAACGTAGGACCCAGAACCTTGAGGGTGGGTCCTGGGGCTAAAGTGGCTGGCTGTTTCTTGATGCGGTGGAATGACAGCTCCCTGTGAGCGGGATGACACCCCTAAAGCCTTGACAGTAGGTCCTAGGGCTGGAGTGGCTGCTTCTGGATGATGTGGCTGGATCGCCCTCCCTGCCTGTAATGTAGGCCCCAGAACCCTGAGAGTGGGACCTGGGGCTTGAGTGGCAGCTTCTGGATGCTGGGTATAACACCTAAATCTATCTAATCTAATCTAAATAAATGAAACTATGGAGGCAAATGTGTGGAAATGGGTGAAATAGGAGGAGGATGGCAATAGATTAGGAAGACAAACTTCTGGAAGAGAGAGACTTCTGAAAACACCTGCTGACAGGTCAGTGGCTAGCTCAGAAGGAATTGGAATGGGGGAGGGCAATGACTTTTGTTACTTGCTGCGCCTGCCTTACCACAAGCCCCATTGGCTCTGCGCAGCCTAGCCCCATGCTAATTGTAGACTGTGAAGCCAGTGGTCTGAGGAAAAGAGGGATGGCAATTGGGCAGGTTGGCTGCTAGTCCAAGTCTTTCCACCCCAGGCACCAGGACGTCTGCTCCTCAGCTTCCCCCACCCATCCCTAGGCCTGCCAGCCAGGTTTTTCCTGCCCTAATGGGCCCAAACTCATCAGAACATGGCCGAACTGTTCGGGGGGGTTTGGCGTTCAGTTTGGACGTTCTCTTTGGGCATCTGAACTGGCTGGGTTTGGTCCGAACATCCGAACTGCATTTGCACATCCCTTCCAAGGGAATCTTAACCACATCAGTTTCATTGATCCCTAGCAGTCTGGCTTTTGTCCAGGTTGTGGCACTGAGGCTGGTCGACAATCTGTGCTGAGAGTTGGACCGACTTCAGGCCACTCTTCTGATTTTGTTAGATTTATCAACAGCTTTTGACATGGTTGACCATAAGATGTTGGTGACTCACCTGTGTGACTGTGCCTGTGGGACTATGCTGGGGTGGGCAGAATTGTTCTTGAATGGTTATGCTCTTTCCTCAATGTGTGATACTGGGGGACTTTTCATCATTTCCCTCGGATCTCATGTGTGGAGTTCCACAGAGATCCATTCTCTCCCCTCTCCTATTCAATGTGTACATGCAGTCTTTGGGTGAGATCCTGAGAGGGTTTGAGGTTCAGTGTCATCAGTATGCTGATGATACCCAACTGTACCTCTCATTTTCATCTGACCCAGGCCCTGCAGTTTTGGTGTTTATCCGGTGTCCGGCTGCAGTGGGAGATTGGATGAGTCATCCCAATAAGATGGAGGGGATGCTGGTGGGAAGGGGTGAGGGGGTGGAGGCTCCCATCATTGATGGGGTGCATCCCTCCTTGGTTCCTCAGGTTCGAAGTCTGGGAATGGTCCTTGACTCACAGCTCTGCCTGGATGCACAGGTGGTGGCTGTGGCAAGGAGTGTGTTTTGTAAATTACATCTGGTCTGTCGTCTTCAGCCCTACATTCCAGGTTCCAATATTTCCACAGTCATCCATGCATTCATTACCTCAAGATTGTTGTCAGATGACTTTGGCAAGGCCAGTAGTACAGCTGGATTTTAAAAAGGACTAAATAAGTTCTTTGAGAAAAGGTCCATTAATGGCTATTAACCAAGTAGCTTACAGGATGAACTTCTTACTGTCAGGAGCTGGGAGTGAACAACGGGGAACGGATTTCCCATTTTGACTGTTGGTTCTTCTCCCATGCGATTGAGATTGGCCACTGTCAGAGGACAGGATGCTGGCTTGATGGAAAATTGTTCTGAATCAGTATGACACTACTTATGTTCTTTGTTCTTAATTCCTATCTCTAATATCTACAGATCATACTGGTATTTTAATCACATACACTTTAGTTGCAATTACATATTATTTTACTCATCATATTTTAATGTATATAAAGAAAGAAAATTCTTCTAGTTTTGGGGGGGCTCTGTGATCTTGGGGGCCCAATTCCCCATCTCATTCCCCAGCTCTTGTAAGGCCTAGGTGTAGTATGGCAATCCTTATGTTCTTTATTTATTATTTTTTAATTAATTATTATTATTATTATTATTATTATTATTATTAGCAAGTATTTGTATAGCACCAGCAATGTACCTGGCACTTTACAAAATAATGCAATAGATACGGTCCCTGCCCTAGGGATTACAATCTGAGAGATGGGGGAGAAAGGGGAAACGAAGGAAGGGGAACAGGGGGAAAGACAAGTGGTGTAACATTCACGAAGATGCAAGGTCCCAGGTGCACGTGCTTGGCTTGGTTACATCGAGAATGATAGCTGGTTGGTCTCTAAGGTGAAGATATGAGTACACAGACCTCAGGTAACAGATTGTACTGGATGGTAAGCATCAGCAGGCGTTAGGTGAGGGGAGTGAGGAGTCAGGGAGGAAAGAACAGAAGAGGTGGGTCTTGAGGAGGGATTTGAAGTTAAGAAGGGAGGGGGCAAGGTGGATGCGGGTAGGGAGGGAGTTCCAGGTGTGGGGGGCAGCTAGGGAGAAGGGCTGAAGGCGGTTAGGGGAGCAAGGGAAGCATGGGAGGGTGAGAGAGGGGACAGAGGAAAAGCAGAGTTCATGGACTCAAGTATGGAGGGAAATTAGCACAGAGAGGTAGGGAGGAGCAAGGTTGTGAAGAGCTTTATAGGTGAAGACTAGGAGCTTGTGCATGATTTGTTCAGGAAGGGGGAGCCAGTGAAGAGAGGAGAGGAGGAGCCACACGTGGTCGAAGCGACGGGTGAGGTGGATAACCCTGGCAGCAGAGTTTTGGATGGAGATAAGGGGAGAGCGTATGAGGCCAGTGAGAAGGAGGTCACAGTAATCAAGGTGAGAGATGACCAGGACGTGAACAAGGGTTTGGACAGGTTTTTTATTTTAACATGGGAGTCACTGCATTCAGTATACCAGTAAATTATTATTTTATAGAGCCCATGTGAAGGAACAGGTTGGGAAAGTGGTGTTAGGTCTCTGTATTTAGTAAGTAAGTAAGTAATAAATTTATTTGTTTAGCCGTAGGCCATCACAATACATATATGAACAACAAATAAACAACCAACCAACCATTTTAAAATAGAGAATTCAGACAGAGTTCAAACAAATACCTAAAACAGTAAAACTAATAGTATTTACATACCTAAATTGCCATAAATCCTGGATATTTAATTAATGTATTTGCTCATTCAACAATTTATATGAGCCCCTTTTTCCCTTCCCCTGATCTTATAGCGGGGCACCAACCCCCAAAATACCAGCATCCATTACTCTATAAATAGCCATACTTCTTTAACCAGTAGCAGGCATATCTCCCAAAATATATAATATATCATGCAGATGGAAATGCAGAAAGAACCAAGCCTTGCCCTTCCCGGGGCTTATGGCGACACACTTGACCCCTGTATTACCTGAACCCATTCCAACCATCAGGGAGAAATCGGAGTTAAGAATGGAACCAGTATACGGCCTACCATTTTCATCACCCGGTTGATGGAATCAGACCTTTCCGCCCCGCTCTCTAGAGTGGAACTCACAATTTGTCCCTTTGTGCTTAATAGTGTAAACGCAAAACAAAAATTGCGCCACTTTTTCAGTGCTCTCTCTAGACATATCACCAAGGAGCGTAGTCACAATAGCCTCTCGGGGTCTACCTAACCTTTCTCCCACTACTGGCAGTATTAATTTTGAGTCTGTATTTAGTTGATGTGGCTCTACATGTCATAGGAATAGCTAGGTTGGAATGGTGCAGAAGATGGAATAGGGACCCCTTCACCCCTCTTCCCACACCACAGTAGCAGAAGATGCAGCTGCACCAGGGAACATGGGCCCCCAAGCTCATTGGTCCCACTGCAGCTGTACTACCTGTCCCTATTAAAGCTGCTAGTACCCATCTTTATTAAATAGCTGGCCCGGTGCCATCCCTAGGAAGCCAGAGGCAGGGCCCCTACTGGTCTCCTGCACCCTCAAAATCGAGCTTGCCTTGTCCCCCGGCGTCCCAGTGCTGTCCACCCATTCGGGACCTGGCATGGCTGTGTCAAGCAGCTGCTCCTCAGCTCCAAATTTCCTGTTAGAAGCATGCTTCAAGACTGTGCATGCATGAGGGTGTTCCTTTGCTCTGCGCATGCACAAATGCAAAGCACCGCTGCCGATGCCTCCCTAAGATTGGCCAGGTTGCGAGGGGGAGTCAGGGGAGGGGGACTCAGCTCTGCAAGCAAAGAGGAGGAGATGGTGGAGAGGGAAACCTGAAAGGGTCAAAAGTTGGCAGAATGCGCTTTTGGCAGCTAGGGAGTTCTGTCCACCGCGTGTGCATAGGAAAGAGCAATGCATTGCCAGGATCACTTGGGGCAGTATTTCATGGAACTCTATGGAGAGGCAACTAGCAGCAACAGTAACGTTATATGGGCAGTAGCTCTTGGTGCCCTGTGGGCAGGAGAAGAGGCAGGAGGGGGAGCAATGGATGTGCGTATGACTGTTGTGACGTGTGTGTGCTATTGGCCAATGGAACAGAAACTGCAGGGGTGGGGGAGTGGAGAGTACTTTGTGTGTTTTTTGGTGTATTTTACTCAGTGTTTCACTCAGCGTGGGCTTTTTCTTTCACGTGGTGTGAGGGGTGGGGCTGCCTGCTGCTCCAGAGACCAGAGCATATATAAAGGTAAGTCCACAGGTGCCATTTTATCTCTCTTTCAGTTCTTGAGAGAGAGAAAGTTTGCAGTTGGCCAGACTGAATCTTTTTCATTCAAATTATGGATCACACTTATATTATATTTATTTATATATAATATTTTATTATTAATAATAATCTTAAGGAAGCAAGTTAGGTAGTACCAAGTCAGACCAAGGGTTCATCATCAAGTCCAGCATCCTGTTCTCCAGTGGGGAGGAGATGCTGCTGAGCTCAGCCTGCCCTGTCTGGACTTGAGCCTGCTGGGTGAGTACATTGGGGACCTGGCTGGGGCTTGGCCTTGGCTTTTTTGTGGGCCCCTGGAGTCTGGGGGACTTGTTTTGGGATGAGGTTATAAAAAATAGTGATTATTATGGGATGATATCACATATGGTTATTACATACAGATTGGCTCTTCCCTTTTAGTATATTTTTAGTATTTTTAGGATTTTTTAAATTAATTTTTAAATTTTGAGTAATCATATGGTTTAATTATGAATTGTAATTGTTGATTGTGTATTCGGTAAGCTGCCCCAAGCTGCTCTGTGAGCAGGAGGGTGCGGGATAAAATTGAAATAAATAAATATGATTGTGGTGCCAGCTGCCTCAAAACATTAATTTTTAATTGAGTAAAGTTGAACTTGCTTCTGTGTGGTGTACTCTAACTTGAAGGAATAGACTTAAAAACCATAACTACTTCTGCTACTAGTAGTAGCAGAAGTAGCTTTTCAGACATTTCCATTAGGTAATGCAATAGTGGTGTCCAAAGTGCTAAAAATATCCTATGTTCACACTAGTAGTAGTATCTCTGCAGTGCAATAACCTTTAATAAAGTAAAGGCTATTGTTGCAGAGATAGATACTACTACTAGTGTGAACAACTTGGGTTTTTCTTTCTCACTTGGAAACCACGATTGCATTTTCCTAATTAAGATTGATGTGTCTTGTGTCTAAGGGTTGGTTGAAGCCAAATATTGAGCTGCTGACCTAGAATATCAAGTAGATGTTCTACGGTGAGCAGCTGAATATTTGGCCTCTAGCTTGGTATGATCTGTGCTAGTTGTAACGCATGCTGCAAGGGATGTACTGCTGGTTTCCCACCTCTGCTCTCCCAAGCCCAAAGCATGTGCAAAAAAGACAGTGACCATTTTGTGGAGCTGGAGCCCCCACAAAATGGTTTGTTGAAGTCAGTGGTGTTCCCTTTCTGTGCTGTTTTCCTGCCTGAACTGTCTGCTTTCTCTGTGTTCGGTGGGAGGATCTAGGGGCTTTGATGGAAAAGATTTCCAATCTTTGCTGCAATATTATCTGCATTTGAAAATGGCTCTGCTGTGCCCTTTTGAAGTCTTTGCATGGGATATTGCAAGCTTGTCTGTGAGAAGGCTATGCCACAGGTTGGTTCACTAATTAGTAGTCCTTGCAGGAAGGTTCGTTGTAGCATCTCAAACACCTTTTACATTGCAACAGAACTGTATGTAGCATGTTTTCTGTTTTGGGACAAGTGGAACTAGGGATGGGCGAACAGATCGCGGTTCCGGTTCGGCCATTTGGTTCGGCTGCGTTTGGTTCATCCATTTGGTTCGGCAGTTAGGTTAGTTCGCCGAGTTCGGGTTCGGCTGTTCGGTTCGGTCGTCTGAACAGGCCGTTCGGTTAGGCTGTTCGGTTGTTCCGTTTGGCCGTTCGGGAAATGTTGTTATGGGTGTTTTTTTGTTTTTTATATGATTTTTTGGTTTTTTATTTTAATTTTTTTAATCTAATATTATATATATCTATCTACACTAAATCTAACTGCTATTAACTATTCTAAATGCTATGAACTAAAACTAAATCACTAACGCTATCTCTATCACTAAGCTAACTCCTACAACTCCTATCTATCTATCTATCTATCTATCTATCTATAGATATGGATATGGATATGGGATGGGGGGAATCACAAACAGAAGAGGAGTCTGTAGTGAAATACATACATACTCAATGAGTCTGTACAGTGAAATGCATAACACAAGGTTTCAGTTTAAGTTTTAAGTTTCATTTCAGTACAAAACTGAAATGAAACTTAAAGGAATCTAAAAATCCTACTCAACGCCTGCTGTTCAAGAACAGTGACTAGCTCAGAAGGTGTTAAGAAGGGAGGAGGCAGATAATTAGTTTCGTTTCTTGCAAGCCTCTCCACCCCTGGTGCCTGGAAGTCTGCTCCGTCCTCAGTGACTGACTACACCTCCCTTCCAGTGAACCTTTTTTTGCCACCCGAACTCACCCGAACGTGATGCAAACTGACCGAACTGTTCGGCCATTTTGCCATTCGGTGTGTTCGTGTTTGTGTTCATGTTCAGTCATCCGAGCAGGCCGAGTTCGGGCCGAACTCCGAACTTCCGAACTGCGTTCACCCATCCCTAAGTGGAACTCCATGCTTTTTCGTGATGTGCAGTGCTAAGGACTTCACATAATACTGTTGGGTCAATGGCCTAAGGATTTCTGGTTTGTTTTGCTTGTTCTTGTTTTTTTGTTTGTTTGTTTGTTTTTTTAATATTTTTTATTTTTTCCTTTAACAAGTTACATTTTTTACATTGCATTTGTTCTTTTCCGGTTCTTAAACATATTCTCTCCCCCCCCTTCCCATCCCTCCCCATCAACACCAATGCTTGTCCTCCTTTGCTATCCACTGGCCCCCTCCTTTTCTTTCTTTTCAGGCACCGCCAATGCTCTTACGTTCATAGCAAATAGTCAAACAAATAGATACACTGATCTTCTTCTGTACTGGGTTTTTGCATCTGTTCCAGGCATTGAAACCACTTAGCACTGAAGTTTTTTGTCTTGTCCCTCATGGTCGCAGTAGCTCTCTCCATGGAGAATAGATACCACATATTATTCATCCAATTTTGCGTGCCTGGTGTTCTTTTTTCAATCCAGAATTGTAGTATGGCTTTGAGGGCTGCTGCTATCATTGTAGTGCAGATGGGTCTTTTGTTTCCTATGAGAGGCATTGGCAGATACAGTCTGAGTAGCGCTGTTTCCGGTTTAAATGGTATTGTTCTTTTTATTATTTTCTGCATATTGTCCCATACCATTGACCAAAACGCGTGTATCCTGGGGCATTCCCACCACACATGCAAGTAAGTTTCCTTTTGTCTGCACACCCTTAAGCACTTATCCGTATCCTTTCCCCTGATCTTGTACATTCTACATGGATCCAAATAGAAGAACATTATGGTTTTAATTATCGGTTCTCGTCCCTCTAGGGATCCTGAACATTCTATCATATGTCTCATTATCTCCTGCTTTTGTCCCTCTTCCCAATTCTCCTCCAGTAATTTGACCCATTTACTAACATATTCCGGCTCCTCCTTAAACCATTCCTCCTGTAATGCTTTATACACTCTCGCCACCATCCCCTTGTTTGTCCCTTTTGAGAAGAGTTCTCGCTCAATAGGTTTCGTGGGTCTGGTATAGTGTGGTATCAAACAGCCCTGATTGATCTCTCCTCTAAGCTGATAGTATTGAAAGATATTGATCTTTTGCTGTATCAATTCTTGGACGTCCTCTCTAGTCATAAATTGGTCCCCCCTAAACAACTGTGGCATTTTTGTAATTCCCTTTCCTTTCAGCTGTTTCCTCAGCTGGACCACTATTCCTTGTTTGGTCATGCTTGCGTTATCTATCAGTGCTGTCGGCATAGCTGTTCTGTGTATGCCTGCCTTCTGCCTTACTGTTGCCCAGACTGTTAGTACCCTCCCTGCAAAGGGGTGTTTCTTCCATTCCTTATCTTCCTTTCCCCCTGTGTCAGTCACTATGTGTTCAAATTTATTCACCTTTAATATTTCTTTCTCTAGGTTTACCCAATGTGTATCTTTCTGTGGGCTGTACCAGTCCTTGATTGCTCTTAGGGAAGCTGCTTTCAAATATAGTTTGATGTTAGGCAAATTTACCCCTCCTTTTCCTTTTGGTCTTTGCAGAGTCTCTTTTTTGATACGTGCTTTCCTATTGTTCCAAATAAAATCCATCATAATTTTATCATGCTTTTGAGCAAATGTTTTAGGTATTTTAATGGGTAGGGCCATTATTCTATATAGTACCTTGGGCAGTAATTTCATTTTTTATAGATTGATCCTGCCCAGTCAAGAGGCCGTGATATTGTTCCATGCCTCTTTATCCCTCTTAATTTGCTTGAGAGCCTCTGTGTAGTTCTCTCTGTACAGATCTTTAGGGTCCCTTGTGAGTTGTATTCCTAAGTATTTGATTTTGTCTTGTGTCTCTATAAATGGTTGTTTTTCTTTAATCTGCTTATGTATCTCTGTGTTTGGGGCATATATCATAACAATGGATTTCTGTACATTAATTTTATATCCTGACACCTGGCTGTATTCTGTTATCAGCGTTAATAGTTCTGGGATAGATTTCTTTGGCTCTGTTATGTACAGCAACATGTCATCTGTGAATAGGGCTACCTTGGCCTCCAGTTTCCCTATTTGAACCCCTTTGATTTTCTCATTTTGCCTGATAGCGCACGCAAGCGACTCCAGGGTCAGATCAAATAGTAGAGGTGATAAGGGGCATCCCAGTCTTGTGTCTCTAGTCAGTTTACCATGCCTGGTACTTTGCCCATTTATCGCTAGGCTAGCTCTGGGTTTTTGATATATGGCTGCCAGCCAAGTGCAGAATTCCCCTTTGACTCCTATTTTTTCCAGAATCTGAAATGTGATGCTCATTTCAAGGTGATCAAAGACCTTCTCTGCATCAGCTGAAATTAATATTGCTGGTATTTTAGTTTCATTTAGGTGGTACATTATGTTAACCATCTTTCATATGTTGTCAGACCCCAATCTGTTTGGAATAAAACCCACTTGGTCCTGATGTTTAACATTGCTTATTATTCCTGCCAGTCTATTTGCTAATGTCTTGGTGAGAATCTTGAAATCTAGATTTAATAGTGATATGGGGCGATAGCTACCACATATCGAGTGGTCCTTGTCTGGTTTGGGTATTAATATTATCAGAGCGTCATAAAATGAGCTTGGTAATTCCTTTTCCTTTGTAATTGCATTGTATATTTTGACCAGGTATGGGGCTATTAGTTTACTGTATTTGTGATAAAACTCCGCCGGTATCCATCCGGCACCAGTGTTTTGTTTCTCGCCATTCTTTTAATGGTGCTGCTTATTTCTTTTACCATAAATGGTGAGTTAAGATATTGTATTTGTGCTTGATTAAACTTTGGCATATTAATTGTATTAAGAAACTCCTTTATTTTTTCAGGGTCTGGGTTCTCTGTTTGATATAACCTCTCGTAAAACTGCACAAAGGTCTCCTGAATCTGTTGATGATCTGCACTTTTTCCCCCCTGGTGGTTCTTAATACTAGTTATTATTCCTTTGTTCTTTTTAATTTGAACCAATCTGACCAGGGCCCTGCCCGCTTTGTTACCCTGGTCAAAATAAAAGCACTTCACTCTCTTCAATTGTCTAATTGTTTTTTGTTGTTCTATAGCATTGATTTCCCCCCTAGTTTTTATAATCTCTTCCCTTAATTTGGGGCAGTTGCGTGTCTTGGTTTTGGTCTCTAATTCCAGAAGTTCTTGATATAGCTCCCTCTCCCTCACCTTCCTTTGTTTGTTGATATTTGCTTTAATGGCAATTATCTTCCCTCTAATCACTGCCTTTGCTGCCTCCCATAGTGTAAAGATAGATTCCACAGATCCCTCATTCAGCTCGAAGTATGTTTTGATCTCCTCTTGGATTTGGGTTACCGTTTCCAGATTGGCCAGCAAGGCTGTATCCATTCTCCACATTTGGCTCTGCCCTGTCTGCTCCTTACCCCATTCCCACTTAGTTTCTATTGCATAGTGGTCTGATACTACTAATGATAGTATTGAGCATTGTTTTATCGCCCGGAGTTCCCTTTTCCCCACCGAGCAATGATCTATACGAGAGAAGGTCCCATATACTGTTGAGAAAAAGGTGTATTCCCTAACTTGCTTATTCATTGTTCTCCACCCATCCACTAATCCCATTTGGTCCAACTCCTCTGCTATCTCCTTCTGCCATTTTGCAATCTTTATCTTCCTAGAGGTATCCATTTCCATGAAGTAAGTATTAAAATCCCCTTGGACTATCAGAGTCCCCTCTGCCTCTTCCCCTATGAGTTTTATTACCTCTTTCAGGAACTGTTTTTTATTCTCATTGGGGGCGTATATATTTACCAAAGCCAATTTTTTTCCTTGTATTTCAACATTTACTATTATATATCAGCCTTGTTTGTCCCTTACTACTTTCTTTCTTTTCGGCTCTAGTTCCTCTCTCATTCCTATCAGGACTCCTGCCTTTTTCCTTGGTCCGCATGCTGCTGCTATGACCCCCGTGTTTTTTGTTGCAAACCTGTCTAGATCTTTTTTTATTAAGTGGGTCTCCTGCAAGAAGTATATGTCAGCTTTCTGTTCCCTTTAAATGTTTTTTATTCTCTTCCTTTTAACTGGGTGAGTTAGCCCTCTCACATTTAGTGTAATTGTTTTAAATCTTAGTGTCATATCAGTCCTTTCTTTCTTCTAAATTCCCTAGCTTAGTTCCAATTTAGTTCTGGTTTGATAGCTTCTTTCTCTGCCCTCTCCCCCTATTAACCCCCACCCCTGTCTTGTTCCCTTTTCTTCCCCCTGTATTATAGCCCTTACCCCTACATGCCTGGAGCTCTATTCCCTCTACTCCTACTCTCCTGGTTTGCCTGATGTTACCTTTAGCTGGCTTGCTCTTCCCCTTGCTCCTTATCAAGTATTGGTCTTTTTCTTTTTCTTCTCCCCACCCCAGCTTTTATTTTTTCTTTTCTAACATTTTTGTTAATTTAACCCCCTTTTTGTTCTTAACTCTTTAACAGTTTCTATTTTTGTTTCACAATACATATAACATAAAAAACAATCCTTAAACATTCATTATACCTTAATTCCTTGCTGTTTTGTTAGCCTTCACACACCCCTTTCTCCCTCCCTTTTTAAGCCCTCCCTTTGTGTCTCTGTAAGAAAGCATCCAGCTCCTCTGTATCCTCAAAAAACTTTCTCTTGTTATCCACCCAAATTGTCATCTTGTCTAGAAACCTCACTTGTGGTTTCAGACCCATTTGCTGTAGCTTCAAATAGTATCCAGCCCATCTTTTCCTTTTTTGCGTAGTCCCAAATGCATAATCTGGGTAGATCCTGATGTTGTTTCCCTTAAATTGGAGTTGTTGTTTTCCTCTGGCTAATTTTAGAATTCTCTCCTTGTCCTTATAATGCAGGAATTTTATTATAATTGTTCGTGGAGAAAGCCCCTCCAGGTGAGCAGGGCCCCACCCCATAGCCACAAGCCAAAGGTGCACGCCCGTGCCCAGAAAGCCCCAGCAGGCATTGCAGCGCTCATCCCCTCCAGGTGAGCGAGCCTCCACCCCACAGCCACAGGCCAAAGGTGCACGCCCGCCCCCAGCGGG
>QEPC01002961.1:695607-708809 GCA_003113815.1 Sphenodon punctatus | reverse complement strand
CTGTCCCCTCTCCTTGTCTCCCCCTCCTTGTCTTTTAGATTGTAAGCCACAGGTAGGGACCGCAGCTGATTATATGTTCTGTACAGCGCCAGGTTGTTACTGGCGCTTTATAAATGTTTAATAATAATAATAATAATAGTGGCTGCTCTGTGTCCTTAGGTTTAGGGCGCAATGCCCGTGGGCTCTTTCTATTTCTGGGTGTGTGTGTGTTTCCTCGCGGAAATTTTTCTTTAATATTTTCTCTACCAGGCTTTCCATCCCCTCTCACTTCCCCTTCTGGGACCCCCACTATCCTGAGGTTTGAGCGTCGGGATCTATTTTCAATGTCTTCCATCCTCTCCTTTAGTGACTGAACTATTTTTTGCGTTTGTGCCAGTTCATTTTCCTGGCTAACTGCCTGATCCTCTGCTCTAGTCATCCTATCTTCTAGATTTTGAACATTTTTTGCCAGGTTTTCCATCTTTACATTGGTTTACTCAGTTACTTGCTGTACTTTACTAATCTTATTGAACAATTTGTCTCTATGTACACTGGTCTTTTGTAGTTCTGATTTTAAGTCTGACTTCATATCTTCAATCAGACTCTGAAGTGTTTGTAGGACCCCTCCTCCCTCATGGAAAGTCTCCTCCAGGCCCCGTGGCTCCGCTCCAGCTGCCATTTTGCTCATCTGCTCCTGCAGCACATGTTTCTTTGTAGGCTATTTTTAGCCTTGTAGAAGCTGTGGAGCATGCCTTTTTTGGCGGATTTTGTGGGGAGGGGGTTCCCCTGCTTAGCCATTACATTTTGGGGCTTCTTTTAGCTTTCTTACCGGGTGTTCCCGGGGCGAGTGTGTAGCGCTTTGCGGAGCTGTCGGCAGGGACGTTTGCTCACTCCTCACGCATGCGCAGTCCCTCTGTTTTGCTTGTTCTGTGCTTGCATGATGCATTGCTGTTTTCCTTCTCCTTCCCAAGCATGAGTAGAGAGGCCATTTTGTGAATTTGTGGGTCCACTGGTAATGACTACTCTTGTTTAAAATGGTTCGTTTGCTGTTTCACTGCTGCCCCCTGTTGGAAAGTAGTTCCTTGCCTCTCTGTTTGTGACTGTGTTTTTGAGAATCTTGCTTGCCGGTTTTGTGGAGAAACAGAAATGCATACTTTGAATTTGGTTTATTCAGCCCTGCATATTTGCTTGCTATATAGACCTGCAACTGGCCAGACTTTTTAAAAAGGGTCTGTTTGCTTGGACAGGTGTTTGACTGTTGGGGATAGGGTGTAACTACTGGTCTCTCCGGGCCAGTTTTGCTTGCAATGCAGCCCTGCAACTGGTCAGATTTTTTAAAAAGGACCTGTTTGCTTGGACAGGCATTTGGCTGGCTGGGGACTGGGAGCCTACCCTAGAAAACTACAGGCAGGGGGTTCCGTATAATGGTAAGTGATAGCATGGGGATTGGGAGGGTCTTGAAGCAAAGAAGCAAAATTAAAAGTGTCATTCAAAATGCAAACATCTAAAGTAATTTGCTTCTTTTTTCTATCCAGTTTGTCTGAGATCTGGCATGATTCCACCTTGCTTTCGTTGTGAACAGAGGAGAAATTAGGTAGGAGCATGGCAGAAGATAAGCTTTCAGACAACAAGGAAACCCTTTTCCCCTTTCCCCCACTGAACCCATTTCTTCCCCTTCCTCTTCTCTTGCTCCAAAACCAAACCCTTTCCCTCCTACTTCTCCTCTGTCCTGTCCTTCCATTTCATTTTCTTCTGATTTGGCTTGTCGCACGACAGGAAGCTAACTCAGTCCTCACAGTTCTTCAAGCCAGAAGGAAGGCTTGTTCCAAAGCCTACAGCTTCAGAGGACTACAGGTGACCAAAGATGCCATGAAAATTGAGGATTTGAGGGTTCAGGATAAAAGTAGGTGATGGCAACATGATCTATTGTTTTAATCTACTATGGTTAATTTGGACCTGGTGGGAAAGAGAGTGGATGGGACCCAGTAAGAGGGCTCTCTTTCCCGCGGTGGCAGTGCTTCACACAGCAGCATTCCCAGCATTAACTAATGTAATGTCCATCCAATGTTAACCTTGGGAACTCCTTGCTGCTGGGTTATGCCACACCACTGGCCTACCGTTGCCCTGGCTCCACCTACTGTTGCCCTGGCTCAGCCCATAGGCCTGTCGGCAGCAGGTTCAACCCACCCACTGCCCCACCAGCCTCCAAAACCACCAGCTGCCACTGTTAAATAGTAAATACTTCCTTATGGCCAAATCCATATCGTGAGACATCATCTGTCTGTACCAGTTAGGGACTTCAAGAAAGCAGCTCAACGATGGTGTCTAGTTGCAAGAGATCAGAGTCCAGGAAAGTGGGAAATGAGAACCTCAGAAAATGGATGCCAGAAAGTCTGCACTCTGAGAATCAATTTCTTTCTCACAAGAATGATTTATGAGATCTTGGGATGGCCTTGGTAATGGTTCAAGATCTTGGTCGAGATTTTTTCTTGATTTACAGTTTAGCATGATTTACCATGTGCTGTGGTTTACCATTTACCGTAACTTACTGTGTAGCATATACTAATTTACCATGTGCTGCTTACTGTGTACCATGTTCATCCCAGTAATGTGCATGCATAAAATGGCCTCCACAACTGTTCTGGCCCCTGGATCTATTCCCTACACTCAAGCACTGAAAGAGTGAGATCAGGGGAGGGGAGTGGAGATGAAGATATGCACTCAAGGATATGGGATGGATCCATGGCACAGATCTGTGATCTGGACCCTCCAACTCCTTATCTATCCTAAGTAAGCACTCCCCTTAAGCACCTTGACCCCCCCAACTCAGATGTAGCCCATGGAGTTTGTATTCACTTTCAAAGTGTAGTGTGGGAGGGAAAAAGGTTAGATCAATGGTCCATCAAGTCCAGTTTTCTGTCTGCCAACAGCTAGCACGTTGACTGCTTCAGAGGAAGTGAAGAAAAGCAGGTCATAAGTCAAATTAGAACTGACATGAATATTTGCTGCAAAGACAATTTGCCCATGTTGATTCAGTTCCGACAAAGCAGATATGCAGTCCTGCTTTTCTAGATATCTCCTCTGGATATTTCAGTTTGGTTATTTCAGTATTTTGGTTTGGTTATTTAGGTATTTAGTTACATACACACTAGCCTAAATGAATTAACCAAGATGCCAAAATGACCAAAAAAACCCCAAACAAAATGGCTAACATACCAAAATGACAAAGAATCCGAAATGACACAACCGAATAAACATGCCCAACTGTCAGCGAAAGGGTCATTTGTCATGCTTCCCTCGAAGGAAGAAGCAAGGGCCAGGGATTTGAGTAGGCAAGGCAGCTGCAAGCTAATTGCAGCTGGCTGCAAAGAGATGTGGCAGGAAAATAGGAGCACCTGACATAGGTTGCTGGGGCAACTAGGTAGAAGGGTGTGAATGAGGTTTTGCAAGGTGAGACTGACTGAGCTGGCTTTAAATGCCATCATGAGCTTTCAGACCCAGTTACAGGGTGGGAGCCATTCCAAGCAGCACAACGGCTGGGCCCCCAAGGCTGCTGCTGTCTTGGTGGCCCTGACCACTGCCTCCCCTCCCCCCCATGGTGTCCCTGTGGGGGATGAGGTAGAATGCCTCTCCAGGCTTGCAGTAAGGCAGGTGCAGAAAGTGGCTCCATTGCACCTTGAGGGATCAGGAGAGAGGCTTCTCATTTGAGCTCACAACTACAGGTGGTTCAAGCAATGCATCCCCCAGGCAGCAGCATGACTCCATTACATCCTGGGACACGTCCTCAGGGTGAGTTGAGGGGAGTTTTCTTCTTGAGGGCTCCTCTTCACCCAATACCTTCCTGCTGGACCCAGCTGCCTCCCTGACGGATCGCCTCAGGCCTTGATGTGGCCCCTGCAGTTGACTGGAGGCGCCCAACTCAAAGTCCCCCTGGTGTCCTGGTTGGCAATGATGGGGAGGGAGTTCTCGGTGGCCACATCTAGGCTGTGGAATTCCCTCCCAATGGAGGCCTGCCGGGCCCCAGACCTCCCCTCTTTCCAGAGACAGTGTAAGACCTGGCTGTTCCGCCAGGCTTTTAGAGAGGGAAATGGGTAGGGTAGGAAGGGTTATTTCTGTTCTTTTAATGAGTGTTTATGTGTTGTATATTTTTGAAATTTTGACTGTGAGCCGTCCCGAGTTGCTCTGTGAGCAGGAGGGTATGGGATAGAAGAAAGTAGAAATAAACAAATAAATGAATAAATTAAATAAAATACAGGTTAAAACCTCTCCTCCTTCTTTGGATCCTGGGTGGGGAATAATGTGTTAGCACACAGCAGAGAAGTATGACTTTTAGGGATGTGCAAACAGAATGCAGTTCGGATGTTCGGACATTTGGTTCGAAACTCGAGTTTGGATTCGGCTGTTTGGTTTGGTGGAGTTTGGTTTGGCCGAACGTCCAAAAATAGCGCTATCGATACCAAAATCGATACCGAATTTGAAGATTTTTTTCTGTATCGGTATCATTTGGCCCTGGAACAACCCCTGGTCTCCACCCCTGGTGCCAGGAAGTCTGCTTCTCAGCTGCCTCCCCCTTCCAGTCACATTTTTCCTGCACAAAATCATGTTTTTCCCAACCCCGAATTCATCCGAACTCACCCGAACACGACCAAACTGTTCGGCCATTTTCAAGTTCGATCGAACGTTCGGTTCCGACATCTGAACAGACCAAGTTTGGGCTGAACCCCAAAATTCCAAACCGCGTTTGCACATCCCTACTGCCTTTGAGCAGGCGCAGCTGGCCTCCCAGGGCATTTGGGGCACTCAACCCCCCAAGCGCCTGGCCAGGTGCCATGCCGCCGCTCGTGAAAAAAGCAACAAAAAAAACTCTCACCGCCACTTCCCGGCATCATAGTCACCTCTGCCTTGCCTTTGTTTCAGAGCGGAGGCTGCTGCAGCGCTGTTGTCAGTTTCAGTTAAACTGACAACAGTGCTGCAGCAGCCTCCGCTCTCAAGCAAAGGCAAGGCAAAGGCAGCTGTGGCGCTGTTTCAGTTGACTTCTGGGATCCACTCAAGAGGAGTGGGTCCCAGAAGGCTCAAAAATGCTAAGCCCAACCATGTTTTCCAGTTTGGGTGGCTGAGCACTCAGCCTGGCTGAGCTCGTCCGTCTACACAGCACGTATAGGACGTGCTGTGGCGGGAGGAGCTAGGGCTTCTATTGCGCTCAATGGGCACAAGGAAAGCTCTCACCAGGGTGCTTGTTGAAAGCGTGAGCTGAGGGCCTGAGGCAGGGAGCAGCGCGCATGTGCACTGGTCCCTGCCTCACATGCTCAAAGAAGAACATGGATGGCTGCCGCTTCCGCTCCCAGCACCAGGTAAGAATAATATTCCTATTTAAATTCCTTCCTAATCCTATCCTCCTCCTGCACCCCCCCAAGGCTGTTTCCCACCCCGCACACACCCCCAGGTTGTTTCCCATCCGAAGTCGTCTGTTCGCACATCCCTACTTATTTTTGAAATTTCATCTGATAATCCTTTGAGTAGGCACTAGGCTTTACTGCGGCTAATGCAAGTCCTGTTTACTTCAGTGAAGTTCGTATTGATGCTAAGAGGCAGCGCCAGCTCTAAACAACTGGGGCATCTCTCTCTCTCTCTCTCTCTCTCTCTCTCTCTCCCCTTTTTTAACAGGGGGCTGGACTCTGGAGTGGACCTTTGAGGTATCAAGGGGTCTGAGGTCTCCCCCCTCAATGTGAACTGTTGTTGTTCCAGCCCTGCAAGAAGTAGGCATTGAAATGGGTGCTGTGTGGGGATCTTCAACCAGATATAATGTAGGCATATTTTTATCACACCGTTTAGTCATCATCAGTATGCACTCTATTTCTAAGCAGTTTGGCAAAGTGATAGATTGTGACATTTGAACTGTAATAACTATTACAAAAGGCTGATTGACCTGGGATCACTCATTTAAAGTTCATTGTGTGAGGAAGAAGGTTTCAAAAATAGCTCTTAATGAGAGCTGGGCATTAAGTCCTACAAGATGTCGAGGAGTGCACTGTGCCTATCTTGACCTAATTGCAGTGGAATTGGTATTAAGGAAAGTACTTTGGCACATGGCTGAAGTGTAGCTTTTATATCAGTGTTTCTTACTATGCACCCTGTGGGCCAAACCCAGCCCACCACACCTGTTCTTGTGGCCCCTGACTCCTTCACGCACACATGGGACTGACTCCTCCCTCACACACTCCTTCCCTCCCCCATTCAATTTGAGTTGAGCGGCTGTGGTATTGAAATTTGAGCTGAGCCTTGCCCATTCTTGCTCCCCTCCCTTCCAGGCTAAATGGGAGGAGAAAGTGAGGGTGGGAGGGCTAAAGATTCCACTCTGACTGGCCAATTGGTAAGTTCCAAACTCTCCTCTTCTCTTTCCAGAAATAAGGCACAATGACTGAAAGGAGAGAACGGATCTTTTCTTAGCTCCCCATAATGAGGAGAATAAGCTCCCACTCTCTCCAAGGGGGGATATGAAGCAGGACGGGGTGTGTGTGTGTGTCCCATACCCCAGAGTGAAAAATGCATGTACAAATATGCTAATTAGTGGCTCTACAAGTTTGAATAATTAGGACATTGGCACTGGCACCTCTGCACACAGCATACTCAAATGTCAGTCAGATAGCTCATACCGTCTGTCTTCTATGTCCAAAAAAGTACTGGAGCATAAATGTACCCCCAGCGTACAATGGCTTTTTGCTACTTGGGTACAAATGTATCCCAGTCAATGCATTTCAATTGGGGTACATTTGTAGCCCAGCTCAAAATCACCCAAACTGAACACTTTTCAAGGCCAGTTCACACAGACAGTGGACCTGGAAGTCAAAGCCACTCTGTAGCAGGGGATGTCCCAGGGCCCCATGGGGTGCTGGGGTGTTACTCATGGTGAATTAACTCACCCCCTGCTATGCCATTTCAGCCTCGAGCTTCAGCTGAATCCCCCTCTTTACAGAAGGGGGTACCCTCTCAGGACACACCACACAGTCCAGAGGGTATTAAGTCCACAGTCCTTTATTGGACATAATCAGTGTACACAGTCCCTGGGGCTGCTGGGTCAGTTGCCTCCACTCTGAAGGCCTAGGTCCGTCTCTCTCAGGCACAGGAGCACCACAATATCAACCCCGAAAGTCCATCCAGCAAGGACTTAAAGCTCCCAGGCTCTGGCAAAGCCTTCCCCAGGCAAGAGGCTCCCTCCTGGGCAAAGCCTCTCCCACTTGCCTGGGTCTCTCTAGTTCTCCAGTGTTCAGCACCCTGAATAGCGCATAGAGCAGGAAGGCTTGTTCAGGGAGAGGTTGCTCCTTCGGCTCCCTGGCAGAGACTCCCTTCTCTCTGCCTTGTCTCTCCTTTTATACAGGTAGAGTGGGTTTGGTCAGGCTTCCTCTACTCAGCCTTAAAGGGCCACTAACCTGCCCACTCTGTCCCAGGGTTTCTTAGCCTGTTTACCCCACAGGCTGTTCCCCAGCAATGGGGCTGGTTCTGCTACCCCCTTGATTGTGCTCAGCCCTCTGGCAAACCCCTCAGTCCCCTTCTTAAAGGGGCAGCAGCCCCACAGGACTGCTCCCAGCTACACACTCCTCACTGGAAGATTAAATTAAATAAACCCCTTCAATGCTGCTTGCACTGCCTTGCACTGCCAGGACACTTTTCTATGGTCCTTTCACAGAAGGACGCTCTAATGGTGACCAGCTGGCAGTTACATTTGCTAATACATGTTGCAGGGAACCCATCGAGCACACCTGCAGCTCTGCAACATGTTTTTAAAAATGTAACTTACCGTTGATCACCGTTAGAGCATCCTTCTGAGAAGGGCCCTTGTCTGGCACCTTGGACTGTCATGTATCTTGTATATAGACATATATGTTTGACCATCTGTGTTTCAATATATTGGAATTAGCCTCTCTGTATGATGACTTCTTAAAAGAGTTGTCCTATAGTGAACTTTCTACTGAACTCTTGACCAAATACTGGAAAATCAGCCTGTATACTGGAATAGATGATATAATCAAGTCTGTCTCTTAATGAAATTAACAGTTTATGTTGATTAGAGTCAAGATACGTGACTCTCAGGCAGGACAGGAAAAGGCCTTGCTTGTTTGGAGTTTACTCATTGTTAATCCTATCTTATGATAGCAACCTGTTTAGTATGTATCAACCGGCTTCTTACTTTGTATTTTAAGAAAACCCCCTCCCTGTCAGCAGATTTGACCTGACAACATTTTTAGCTGACATCCAAACATCTTTCATTCTATAAGAGAGAGGAAAGATGGATTTTTCAGAAAGCTTCCTTTCCTGAATCTTTTCTCATCTTTCATCTGTCAGAATTGGGTAACGGACTGGGTAATATGTTATATCCTATATGATGCATTGAGTCAACCATAGCAATAATACTTAGAGCATATGTTATATCTTATAGATGTTAAGANTAGCAATAATACTTAGAGCATATGTTATATCTTATAGATGTTAAGATCTTTGAATTTGTAACAGAGCTGTTCTCTGAACAGAAATGTCTTTCTAAGTCATGTACTTTTAACTGACACTGTTTCTTTTGTACTATGTCTTTATTTGAACTTAATTAAACTATTGCTTCATATTTTATAATATTCATAAGTCTAATAGCCTCACTTATATAAATGAATTGGTTTTTACTATACTTTGCTGAGCTGGCTGGCTTATTAGAAAAGTGTAAACTCGAATTCCACATATTGGAAAAGAGCGCCCTATATCCAGACCAGATCATGTCAGGCCTAGACCACTAAGCGCAAATTCCTTTTGCGGAAACCGAGGCACAATGTGACAGGACTGCAGAAAAAAATGAAATTGAACACCTCTGAAGTTGTCCCCTATAGACTATCGGATGAATTACAATTAAACATCTCTGAAGGTGCAGCAGAATAATTTAAAAAAATGAAATTTAGCACCCTTTGATTCCAGAATGCTAAAAGCAATTGCCTAGAAATATTTTAGGTTTCACCTCTTCACCAACTGAGTTAGATTTAATTTCTTCAGTCAGCCTGAGCATTTATCAGCACACTGGCAGAACACACTGGCTGGAGAAATTTAACTGCAACCCACCACAACCTGGCCAGAGAAATGAAAATGAAACCCAAAACAACCTGGCCAAAGAAATGAAACTGAAGCCTATCCAGCTCTTACCACAAGACTACAAATAAGGAAACCAGAACCAGCTTTCATTCTACAGCAGACAGAGCATCAGTTCGGCAGCAGAGGTCTTCTGAACCTCACCTTGCTGAAGACAGGCATCCAGCCATCTACTTCCAGCCATTTCATCAGTGCTGAATTGTGGCAGAAATGCAAACAACTTCTACAGTAAGTACCTAATCTTCCTCCATAGTCTTTGCTCTCACAAAGCCCAAGGCAAGGGATCAGGGTGACTAAGGAAGAATAGTGCCAGGAGATAATGTGTGGAAGCATGGTTTGGCTCACCCTTCTTTTTGGCTTCATCCTGACTGATCTGGATGGTGAAGGGGGCGGGGGGGAATGGCAGGTTTTGAATAGTGCCAGGAGATAACAGTGTGGAAGCAGGGTTTGGCTTTCAGGCTGGTGTGTGTACCCCATAGTATTGAAGTTGGTTTTTCTTTTGTTTTTGTTTTTGTAGTCCAGCACAGCAAGCAAGCACAAGTGCCTGACTGCAGCAGAGACTATAAGGTAAATATTTGAGTCTTCGGACAGCGAAGAATCCAATGGTGGCATGCCAGCAGAGGGCAGCGACAGTGAATATGTGCCTGCTGCTAACAACAACTCTGATGAGGATGATCTGTCACAAAAAAAGTGGGAGCACCACCTCAGAGGAAGAAGTTCCTGTTGGTGAGGAACCCCAAGTTGCTGTGTCCCATGTCCAACGTGGAAGGGCCAGGGGCAGGGGCAGGGGCGGGCCCAGGGGAGTAGGCGCTAGCAGGCAGGACATCATGCTGTCTGGCAATCTTCAGTCACGTGTAGCTGCCGATGAAGACAGAGAGGTTTCCTCTGCTGATGACGACTTGGAGGATTCACCCAACACTGATGACAGAGAGGGTTCCCCTACCCTGAAGGGTAGAAATGGGAGGGTATGATCAACCACCTCACCAGCAATCCATCACTGCCCCATCACAGACATAATCCATGTTTAACCAGGGCCAGCACGTGATATTTTCAGAGAGACTGTAATGCAGACATTCTTGTTGTTCCTCAATGAGACTCTTCTGGACACAATAATTACTGAAACTAACAGAGGCAGAAAGCGTGTACCAGGAATATAATGAGTGTCATTCTGGAAACAATAAAGTGTGGCAGCCTCTGGATCTTACAGAGTTTCAGGCATATCTTGGTCTCCTTATTCTAAATGGGGGTTTTCATGCGAAAAGTGAGGCCCTATGGGAAATGTGGAGCTCATGCTGGGGACATCCCTTCTTTAGAGCAATTATGAGCCTAAAAAGATTTTGTTCAATAAGCCAATTTCTGCATTTTGATAACAGAGCCACCACGGAGGCACGAAAGGCAACTGATAATCTGTCTGCCTTTCGCAATGTTTGGACTTTGTTTGTCTAGAAGCTAAAATAGCATTATATCCCTGGCACCGACCTTAATTGGACGAACAGCTTGTTGAGTTTAGGGGGTGATGCCCTTTCAGACAGTGCATGCCCAGCAAACCCAGCAAGTATGGTGTGAAAATATGGTGGTGCTGCGATGCAGATACATCACACCCTCTTACAGGAGGCATTTACCTGGGGAAACAACCAGGGGCTCCACGCGAAGGGCAGGTGAGCACCAATATGGTGCTAAAACTGGTGTGCCCCTACTATGAGACTGAGAGAAATGTGGTGGGAGATAACTTTTTTACAAGTACTGATCTGGCAGCAAGCTTGCTGGAAAGAAACCTGACTTATGTTGGGACAATTCGTAGGAATAAGCACAACATACCACAGGAAATGCAGTCAAATCCACATAGAGAACCTCTTTCCACTATTTTTGGGTTTGATGGACAACAAACTTTGGTTTCATATGTCCCCAAGAAAGGAAAGGAAGTACTCCTTCTGTCCACCATGCATCAAGACATGGTGGTGGAAGGAAATCTGAAGAAGTCACATTCAATATTACATTATAATGCTACAAAAAGTGGTGTTGATAACTTGGACCATCTGGCTAATACTTACAGCTGCAAGAGAAGAACAAACCGGTGGCTAGTGACTCTCTTTTATAACATGCTTGATGTGGCTGACATTGCCAGTTTTATTTTGTGGGTGTCGCACAACCCAAACCGGAACTTAAAGGATGCCAAAGTTAGATGCTGCCTTTTCCTGTGCCAGCTAGGGGAGCAATTAATCTATGGCATATCAGGCACAGAATTGAAGATACGCAGCATCTCACAAATTAGACAAAACAGGCATTGGCCATGTTGGACTACAAACTTGCACATGTGAAACCACACCAGGCTGGGCCCTCATTTGGCTGCTGCCACCTTTGCCCAAGAACTGTAGTCAGAAAAAGCAAGTAAATGCAAGGAATGTGGCCACTTTGTTGAGGTGTGAGAAATGCATTTAGGGCCAAATGTTTGTAGATTTTTTTTTATTTACAAATCAATCCATTTTTACTTTGAGTTTTTAAAGTTTTGTATATTTTCTAAGTTGTATGTTAATTGATTTTAAAGGATTAATATTTTTTTTTCTGTCTTTAATATTTTAATGGTTTTGATATTTTGCTAGATACATAGGTAATGTTTAATAAATCAACAAGAAATTGACTTTGGCGGGTTATTGGTTATGCACTTGTGGTTCAAATATTCCCCATAAAAGAGATTGTCTCGTGTGTGTGTGTGTGTGTGTGCGCAAGCATGTGCAGGGCAGTGACTGTGAGGACAAAGTGATAAAAAGTAAAAATTTTGGCCACATTTTTGTGCCCCAGGCAAAAAACTGCTTGGGGTACAAATGTACCCCATGAGACGTTATGTGTGATTTTTTTGATGAGAAAAGGCAAGGGATACTTAGTTCTCTTTCCAGTAGCTGCTTCCCAATGCCTTTGTGTTAGATTGATTTCGGTTTCATTTCAGTTTTGTACCCCTCTCTGTGTTCTTTGTGTTCCCCCCCATCCCCCATATATATATATATAAATATATGGGGGAATCTATATATATATATGGAGGATGGGGGGGAACACAAAACACAGAGAGGGGTACAAAATTGAAATGAAACCGAAATCAATCTAATGCTACTCAAAATGAATAAAAAAACAGGGGAAGGGAATCAGGGATGGAATATATATAGAGGGAGAGGGAAAGGATTCAATGGAGCGGGGAGGGAGGAAGGAAGATTGAACACAGGAAGGGGTAAAAACAAAAAATAACACCTAAATCTATATAATCAAATCTAAATAAATGCTATATAAATTTTTGTTAATAATTTTATTTATATATATATATATATATATATATATAATATTATTATTATTAATAACAAACATTTATATAGCACCAGCAGTGTACCTGGCACTTTACAAAGTAATATCATAGACATGGTCCCTGCCCCTAGGGCTTACAATCTGAGAGACAGGAGCTGGGGGACAGACTTAGGAAGGGGAACAGAGGGAGAGACAAGGGGTCTAACATTCATGAAGAGGCGAGGTCTCAAGTGCACGTACTTGCGTTGGTTACGATGAGAATGACAGCAGACAGGTCCATGTTGCAAGGATAAGGGTGAACAGACCGTAGGTACAGGAATAGTGACTCAGCAGGATAGAGTCAGACAGAGCAGAGCAAAAGAGGTGATTTTTAAGGAGAGATTTGAAGGTATGAAGGGAGGGGGCAAGGCGGATGTGGACAGGGAGGAAGTTCCAGGCACGGGGGGCAGCAAGTGAGAAAAGACAAAGGCGCTTAGGGGAGCAGGGAAGTAGTGGAAGTGAGAGAAGGGAAAGAGGAGGAGCGAAGTGCACGGGCTGGAGTATGGAGGGCAATAAGTGCAGAGAGGTAGCGTGGAGCAAGGTTGTGAAGAGCTTTATAGGTGAAGACTAGGAGCTTGTGCAGGATTCGTTCAGGAAGGGGAAGCCAGTGAAGCGAAGAGAGGAGGGGCTGCACATGGTCGAAGTGACTGGTGAGGTAGATGACCCTGGCAGCAGAGTTTTGGACAGAGATGAGGGGAGAAAGGTGAGACCGGGGAAGGCCAGTGAGAAGGAGGTTACAGTAATCGAGGCGAGAGATGACCAGAGCATGA
>QEPC01002961.1:683292-695118 GCA_003113815.1 Sphenodon punctatus | reverse complement strand
TGGAGAGAGACACATTAAAGGAGTGGTCAGAGAGGTAGGAGGAGAACCAGTTATGGACAGAGCCACAAAAGCCAAGGGAGTGAAGGGAATCCAGCAAGAGTGAGTGGTCAACAGTATCGAAGGCAGCATATATATATATATATATGGGAGAGAGAGTGTTTTAGGAGTTAGCTGAGATAGAGATAGTGTTTAGAGATTTAGTAGTGTTTGTAGGAGTAGGCCTTTGTACTTATTAGATAATCCATTTAGTTCCATTAGAATAGTTAATAGCAGTTATATTTAGTGTAGATAGATAGATATACTATTAGATACAAAATTTAAATTTTTAAAAATTATAAAAACATTATTTAGGAGGGAGAAATGGAGAAGGGAAGGAGAGGCTGGTCTGCAGCCTGTAGGGGAGGCAATGGGGCACGTGCTAGAGGTGGAAAGGGCCAGACCAGGAGAGCAGCAACAGGCGGCCCAAGCACAAGACCATGCCACAAACTCAGCAGGCCTTCTTTAGGGCAACAGGCCTCAGTGGCTCAGCGTCGCCTCATGGCAGTGCCCTCCTCTACTACCACACAGGGCACTGGAAGGCCTGAAGGACGTGAAGCTGCAGCTGTCTCTGCTGCAGCTGCAGGAACAGGTGCTGCTGCTTCTGAAGTTCCTCCAGGGTCACCAATATCCCCCACTGTTGAGACAATCCCCAGCAGTCCAGAGCTGGTGGATCCCACCCCGGCTGCTAGAGGCAGGGCCCAATCCCCGGGCAATGGCAGTAGGTAGAGGAGTAGCAGCAGCAGCAGCAGTACTATCAGCTATAGCGGGGGCACAGGGAGAGTGTCAGCAGCATGGTGGGCATGGGCAGCCCAGCCTCCAGGTTCCAGTACTCCCCTTCACGGGACATCACCATGATCATGACAGTGAGGAAGAGGCAGACACTAGTGCCACTGACAGATGTCTGGAGATGAGGTGATGGCTGACCGTCCTGCAGGAGCTGTGTCACCAGTGCCACCAAGTACTGCCCCTGACAGCAGTGTGTCACCTGGGGTGGACCAGAAGGCAGGAGGGGAAAAAAATTCTCTCTGGAAACATTTTAAGCTGGTGTGGGCAGATGATCCCAGAGAGGTGAAGCTGGTGAAGAGTAGGCAGATGCTCACCAACCTTGGGACAACTGCAATGGCGAGGCACCTCAAGTCATGCCACAGTGATCTGCTGCTAAGCGGGAAGGCAGGGGAAGTGGATGCCAGTGAGTTCGCGACTGCAGTGGCCAGTTGCTCAGCTCCTTCAGTGGGCAAGTGTCCCACACCATCTGCTGCTGCCTTTAGCAGAAGGAGCAGTATGGGTGCAGAACAGCAGCAGGAGCCTCACCAGCAGTGTCAGTCCACTATGGAGGAGCTTGGGTGGGGGCAGCTGCCAAGGCCATTGGATGCTGGAGGGTGGTGTGGCTTCTTTCAAGAGAAAGTCAAGCACCTTCTGGCCAAGATGATTGCGCTGGATGGGCAGCCCTTCTCAATTGTAGAGGACAAGGGGTTCCAGCAGCTGATTGGATTCCTGGCCCCCCAGTTTAAGCTGCCTTCCCATTCCACCCTGAATCGGACTGTGGTACCACAGCTGTACAGGGCTTTGAAGGACCAGGTTAGGGAGTAGCTGGCAAGGGGTGGGGGGCCACTGTGCACTTTACAACAGACCTGTGGTCAAGTAGGAACGCCCAGCATGCCTACCTGGCAGTGACTGCACACTGGTGGCAGGACCCAGAGTCAGCATTTGGCAGTGGTAGGAGGGGTCCTGAAGCAGTGTATAGGTGGGCCCTGCTTCAGGAACAAGTAATGTACAGCCCTGACACCTCAAGGAACCTTGAGGCAGTCCTGGCCACCATGGTAAGGGAGTGGGTGATGCCAGGCATGGCCTTCACCAAGGGGTGTGTGGTCATGGACAAGGTCGCAAATGTACTGAAGGCAGTCCATGACAGGGGCCTCACAAGCATTCCTTGTGCCACACACACCCTCCATCTTGTGGTCAGGGATGCTCTGGGCTTGGGGGATAAGGGGATTGGTCCAGGCACCCTTAGCTCCTTGGTTGACTGCGGGAGGAAGTTTGCGCAGTTCTTCAACAGGAGTATGAAGGGCGGTGAGCTCCTCTGGGAGAAGCAGGCCGAGCAAGGGTCCCCGGTGCACCAGTTGGTCCAAGATGTCTCCACCAAGTGGAATTCCACCTTCCTGATGCTCGAGCAGCTTATTGAGCAGAAAGCCGCCTTGCATCAGGTGGAACTGGAAACAGACATTGAGGCACCTCCAGGGTACAACAGGGAGGAATGGGAGATCCTTGCTCATGCGTTATTCATTCTGAGACTGTTCCTGGTCATGACGAAGACCATGAGCAGCTCCACAGCCACCCTCAGCCAGGTTACCCTGCTGGTCTATAGTCTTCACAGAAGCCTGGAAGAGATTCTCATGGGGCGGGATTATGGCCCTCAGGGCAGGAAGATGTCCAGTGATGATGCGCTTGACCTGGCACGGAAGCTGAAGGTGGGACTGAGGGCGCAATTTGATGAGCTCCTGCGCTGAGAGGAATATGTCGTGGCAACCATGCTGGACCCCAGAATCATGGGCAGCATGGCACATGAGACAGCAATCTATGGCCTCCAGAAGGGTGTGCTGGTGCAGAAGGTCCAGCAGGCAGAGTGGACTATGCAGCAGGATGCCCCTGTGGATGGTGGGAGTGGGAGCAGCGACCCTTTCCAGCCATTTGGGTCTATCCCTGCCCCCAGTCCTAGTGGTAGCAGCAGCACCAGAAGCAGGATAAGCAGCAGCAGCACCCCTATTGCCAGATGCTCCTCCTGTGTGCAGACCACTCTGGGGAGCATGAGTCCCAGCACAAAAGGGCAAGCACTTCAGCGTGGCTGAGGGCAGTGGGGCAGGTGGTGCCCACCCAGAGCTACCAGAGGGAGTATGATGGTNGCTGAGGGCAGTGGGGCAGGTGGTGCCCACCCAGAGCTACCAGAGGGAGTATGATGGTGCCTCAGCAGCAGTGGAGACCTATATGGAGGAGGAGCCATACATTGATCCCAGCAGTGATCCCTTGGCCTACTGGGCCAGCAAGGTCAACGTGTGGCCGGCCCTGTCAAAAGTGGCCAAGTGTATCCTGTCCTGTCCACCAACCAGTATCCACAGCAAAAGGGGGTTCTCTGTGATGGCGGACATTTGCTCCCTTCACCGCCTGAGACTGGGGGCCAAGTTGGTGGAGCATTTGTTGTTCCTAAAGGTCAACCTTCTGCTGCTGGGATTCCGCGAGCTGCCCCTGGACAAGGAGTGATGGTGCAGTAGCACCTGCCATTCCATGCCAGGGGCAGTCTTGGGATGGGGATCTTCCTCCTCCTCATGCACCTGATGCCCACATCCAGCAGCAAACGTACCAGAATGAGATGGAATATATCACAACGTATTATATGTGCCTGCCTGCCTGTGTGTGTTCCTGTACCTGCTGCTACCATCTATTATATGATTGAATGAACTGTGCCCAACCATGCACTAATTCTAGGGATATCATTCAATTCCCCATAGGCTTTAGGCTGTCATTCCACTGTACCTGAAGCAGCCAGTCATGCCCGCCCATTCCAAGAACCATCAATGAGATTCTGGGACCATCATTTCAGTCACGGGGGCCTGTCATTCCATTCTGGGTGCTGCCGCTGCTTGTGCCTGACTGGCCAGCAGCCACCGGAACCTTCCTGCAAGCCTGCCCCCTCATAGCCTACTCCTCCGCACCCACCCATGGATGCCTGCTGCCAAAAGAGCCTGGCTCTCTTTCTCTCTGGCACACACACACAGATACAAGTCCTGCCCCTCCTGGGTGGCTGTCTGCAAGTTGAGACCCTGCTGTTGCCTGGCACATCTTTGGGTTAATACCTTAACTACGCTACATGTGGTGCCATGTGCTGCTGGTAGGGATCGATGAGCTGTATGAGATTCTGCCACCTGCCAGCCAGAACTTCAGCACAGAGGGATAAAAGATTGGAAAGTTCAAACAAAGCTCCTAACACTAACACAACAAATATAACTTTTATTAACAAAACAACAACAACAACAACAACAACAAAACAACAACATTATAATACAAAAACCAAACATTTTAAACTAGAAAGGAAACTTATCTATGTACTCAGTCCTTGGGCCTGTCCCCCAGAATTTGGGGGAATGGCAACAGGGGCGCACGGGACCTAGGGACGGGGGCATTACACCTGCCAGCATTTGGTAGCCGTGTAACGGCAAAGTCCATGACCACTGTGATGGCCTCCTGCCACGTGGAGACCGACTGGTGGAAGTGTTCCAGGTCGGCCATCTTGGCAGAGACATACTTGCAGACGTACTGCGAGTACGCCTCCACCTTCTGCTCACGTAGTTCGACCACCAGTCGGTTCTCCATGGTGGCTGCTTGTTGCTGTAGGGCAGTCAAAAAGTCCTAGGCAGCCCTCTCAACCTCTGCCCGAAAGGCCATTGCCACTGCAGACACCTGGGGGGACTCGACATCGGAGCTGGAGGAGGGGGAAGGGCTTACATGGCATCTCTTCTGGCGTGCCTTGTCCCCCTTCTTCTGGTGCTGGTGCTCCATGGCCATGCCAGAGTCCTGCCACCTAGCCACCGTCTCCCTGTGGAGCTTTTCAATATGGGCGATTAGCCCCAATGTGGTCCCTTCTTTCTGCCTCCTGAATCTTTTCTGGCAGATCTAAAGAGCATAAAAACATAGGAACCTAAGAAGTGCCATACTGTGTCAGAAGAATGGTCTGTGTCAAGCCTTGCCTGCATTCTGTCTCCGCAAGTGGGTGGGTGGCCAATCTCTCTCTGCAGGGGACTTCCTAACAGGTCATATGGCAACCATCCAATCCATTCCCTGTTGTTCCAGCCCCCATGCCTTACCTTGCAGATGGCATATTTTTCATACTTCTCAAACCACCTCCAGACATCAGACCTTGTCCGCCCACTATCTGAGGGTGCCACTGGCAACCTCCGCCTCATTGTCCTGCGCAGCATGGCACCAGCACCGGCATCCGATTTCTCTCTGAAACAGGAACACATAAACAACACCTAAGTAATATTATTCATTTATGATGATGCCTCTAGTCCTCCCTCCTTGGGGTTCTAGGAAAGGCAACAGGAGATGGTGACCTTGGCTGACACGTGCAAATCCTGCCCTCCTTGTGGTGCGAAGGGATGCTAGGGATGGCAAATGGAGAAACCCTGGCTGGCACGTGAAATCCTGCCCTTCTTTGGGTGCTAGGGATGGCAAATGGAGAGACCCTGGCTGGCACGTGCAAACCCTGCCCTTCTTTGGGTGCTAAGGATGGCACTGGAAAGACCCTGGCTGGCATGTGCAAATCCTGCCCTGATTTGGGGATGCTAGAAAGGGATGGCAACTAGAGAGTGGAGACCCTTGCTAGGGATGGCTGGCAGGCACATGTTTGGGTGGGGGTACTGTTCGTGCTCGTGCCTGACTGCTGGAAGAGCCCCCAGCACTACAGTACCCTCTCTCTCTGTTGCAGACATCTGCTGCCACCCGTTGATGCCCACTGTTTGTGCCTGAATGATGCCCACCACCCATGCACCCCCACACCACCAGTGAGCTCACTCTAACGGATAGTATTCTTCTTGTCCTCAAAGTTAAAAAAAGTTTACAAACCTTGCAGCCGTGGAAGAAGCACCTCCTGTGCCCACCAGCTCTTGCTCCTCCTCCACCACCAAAGGTCCAGCAGCAGTGGCAGGAACCTCTTCCTCCACCACCAGCTCCACCACCTTGGCCTTCCCCCAGGCTCGGTGTTTAATTGTCACCTTCTTCATTTTTTTTTTTAAACAAGCACACTTGCCAACACCAGCAGTCACCCACCAACACTCTCCAACCAGCCAAACCAACAGTCAAACTGAAACCCAACACATAGTCCAACACAAACACAGCCAAAACACACCAAACACCCAACCAGCCACAACACACACACTCTCTCACCACACAGCTCCGCACGCACTCAAATTTCCGGTTTCTGATTTCCGATGCGATCACGGGTTCACACGATACCTATTTCCGAATGGCTGAACCGAACCGAACGCCACCAAACTGAACGTCCAAATCCAAACTTGGTGACTGAACCGCGCAACTGAACCGAACGGTCGGACCAAACCCAACGACCAAACCTGAACCATGATCTGTTCGCACATCCCTACCTCCCACCTCCTAATGGTGATTGCCTCCACCGCTGAACCTTCTCTTCTGCACAGCCTCAATCTCTCCCTCCTTAATGGGTCATTGCCAGTCCACTGGATTTCAAACACGCCACTGTCTCCCCTATCCTTAAGAAGGCCACTCTTGAACCCTCTGACCCTTTCAGCTATCGCTCTATTTAATTCCTACCTTTTGTGTCTAAGCACCGGCAATTAATAATTTGGGACCCACTAGCACCAGGAATATGCTGGTAATTGTAATCTGTTGTAAAATTCCCAGAAAGTGACTAAAAAGGTCCCAGAAAGTGATAAAAAGGTCCCAGAAAGTGACACAGATTACAAAAAAATGGCAGAAACACAGAATCACCAGAAACTGATGAAGTACTGATGAACACTCACAAGCACTCTCGAAAGGCTGGCATTTCCCTTTGGAACAGGATCACTTACTCTCGTCTTAGCCCTATACCCTATAGCATAATAAGGCAATCAAAGTCCTGGGCTGTGTAGACCTTCTGTTGATAGGCAGATAGGCAAGAAGCATGCATTAATGCACTGCCATCTCACATGTTGCCTATCTTCAAATTTGTTAAACACAATATCTTTGTCGGTGAGAAACAAAGTACTTCTTGCATTATTGCAATGTGATACACCTCAAATATTTGCCCCTCAGCATATCCCTCCTACCCTGCTGTCAGAGTTTGGCTGCAGGCTTAGAAGATGCAAACTATTTACCATTTCAACAATGTGAATTTTAGTTTTGTCTCTGAGCAGGACACCTGAGGGAATACATCAACTGGGTTTTTGCACATTGCAGAGTCCAGAGGCCCTTCAGTTAATCACAAGAAAGAGAAAAGTGACGTGGCATGTTTGTGAACGCTATATATTTCAATCCAACATTTTTCCAGAGCCGGCCTTACCACAGGGTGACCTGGCTTGGCCTCTATTTTCACCAGGACAAGTTGTGGAGGCACCACTGCCTTTCAATGGGGCCCCAAGCATGACCACCTTCAGGGCACTGCTGCAGTTGCCCCCCAGAGGGGAGAGCCACAAGGCCCCCTGCATTTTATCTTCTCCCTGGGCCCCGCAAATCCTAAGGCCCGGCCCTGCATTTTACAATTCACAAGCATGACCAAGCTCAGTATAAAGGGATCTGTCTTTGTTTTTTAAATGTTATTCACATTCATGCATTTTAAAGTTCCTCTTTGAAGCACTCAACCGTGGGAATAAACACTCTCGATAATTTCTAGATAATTATTTGAATTGTATGCCAGCGAAAATGGAAATGGACTCAATTCCTCATAAATAGAATAAACGCAAACCTCCCTCCTCCCAGACCTTATTCCCCATACAAAAATTAAATCTGTTCTTTCTCTTTGAAATGGCTGGCATAATTCTGAAACAGACACCATATTCTGCCACATTGTTCTTTTTCCCAGCTGCTCTGGGGATGCTACATATAAAACTCACTATCCAGCACAGGATCAGCAAGCAGAGTGTCTGATGAAACAATGGATCACACAGCAGAGCTCTTCTGTAGCCAGAAGAGGCACAAAGCCGTGGATTGCAGATGCTGAAAGCAACAAGAGGATTCACCGTGTGATCATGTGATTACTGATTTACGTGGAACTGTGTCTCATATTGGCTTAGTGATTCTGATGTGCCTCTCCTTACAGTGTTTCATTGTTAAGTTAAGCAAGTTTCCTTTGTTATAAGAGCTTGGCCTCTGCCAATTTCTCCCCCCTAAAACAACAAAAATTCAGTCTATTCAAAGGAAGGGATAATTTCCCATCTGTCCCTCCCTTAGACTACAATACCATGCACTGTACTGTATAATACTTCAGAACTGTGATGTGCTGCCAGTATTGTAACAAGGGACTCCCAGAAACATTTCTTCTTCTGCTTGTGATGAGTCCTGCACACCAGGGATGTATGGGCTGGCAGAAGAGAAGGGGAAAGGATTGACAAATCTTTTGTCCCCATTTAAACCAAATCAGCTTTTTATAACCACAACCTGAAAAGATGACATTATTGCTTAGTAACCGTAAATGTATAGTGAACAATAAACATGCTTTTCTGGGATGCTCACACTTTGGTTTTGGAAAATATATAGGATAGCAGTAGGTTCAGTTTGTAAAATGTGTGGATACAAGGAAAAGGTAATTAAGACCCTCTAAGAGAGTCTGGGGATATTGTCCCCATGGAATATGCTTTTGAATTTTTGAATTTTGTTTTATTTTATTTTACTAATTTTGTTGTATTTCTTGCCTGCACCCTCCTGCCAGCAGCAGCTCGGGGCAACTCACAACAATCTTTGTGAGCTGACACGTAATGTAACTTGAGTAATCTTAATGAGGGGTAAGAGATGCTGGTGGTGGAATTAGTAGTCGCTTATTCAGGGAAGTTACTAGGTTGAAATGGGCCCCGGAAAAGAAGATGGGGTGGGATGGGAGCCCCCAGTCCTCTCCCTGTGGCAGGGGATGCAGCTGCACCACGAAGTGTCCCCACCCGGCTGGGACATGTGGGTCCTAGTGCAGCTGCACTGCCTGTCCCAATTATAGATATGACCCAGATACCCTGGGAGCATTTCTAAAACATTTAGATGAAATGCTGAGGGTGATGCATATGGTAATAACCACTTGTTTGTGTTTGGGGCTGTTGCCACCAGGTGGCAATCTGCCACCTTTTTTTTGTGTTGTGTGAATGTCTGGAGGATTATATTGGTCCTCCAATCCCACCTCCTTCAGATCCACAATGCAGCAGTGCTTCCTGGTCCTCTCTGTGGTTTCTGCTACCTCCTACTCCGAGAAGTGTTGTTCGTAGTTTGAAAATCCTCTTTGAATCATGGGATTCAAAGTGTGAGCATTTCTTTGTCAGAAGGGAATGGGCTTATTTGTGAAATGCTGGTGGAACAGAGTTTCATGGTGTGAATGGTAAGGTAGAGCTGAAAATTAGCACCAGTGGGTAATACCCATATTTTTGGGTACGACATGAGATACCTGACAGGTTACTTGAGTACCTGACTGGGTACCTGGCCACCTGAAAAATTGGTAACTTCCAGTACGGCTGCTTCAATTTTCCAATTACTGATCAGTATATTGAGTTGGTAAACCCCCTCATTAGGATGGAAATAAAAAAGATTGGGACCTGAAATTGATTTGTAAGGACGGGAAGTCAATTTTCCAAGATGAGAAATCAATAATTAGGTGTCAGAAGTTCGTAAATGAATAAAAAAGTAAAAAGAAATCTGGACCAGAAATCAACATTCTGAAACCAGAAGTCAACATTCTGGGATATCGGATACCTGAATTGGGTCACAATTGGGTACTGATTGATACCCGATACAGTCACACAACACAAAAAAAAGGTGGCAGATTGCCACCTGGTAGCAACAGCCCCAAACACAAGAAAAAGGTTATTACCATATGCATCACCCTCAGGATTTCATCTAAATGTTTTACAAATGCTCCCAGGGTATCTGGGTCATATCTATAATTGGGACAGGCAGTTCAGGTACCAGAAATTCAATGGGTAAATCCATTTTTGCGGGTACTTATTTCAGCTCTAATGGTAAGGGGTTAAGAGTGGGGCCTCCTACTGCCTTAACTTACTAATTACTTACTCCACCACCAGTGTGTTTTGTGAATAAGACCTGAACTTCACAATGACAGCTGGTATAACAGCAATGTGTGAGGAGTAATATGGGGCTCTATAATAAGCATGGAATTTGGCAGGGTTGCTGGAAACAGTGGATAAGTGGTATTCAGTGAGGACATAGGGGAATTTGGAGTGATTGTGCAAGGATGGTGAAGAAGCTGGAGAAGGATATGAAGTTTGGGTTCTACTCAGCTGCTTACTGGCCCAGTGTCCTGCTCACCTTCACTTTTCATGATCTTTTAAAAGTCCCATTTCTTCCCTAGAAAAGACTCTCATCATATTTCTTGTTACATAGCATGCTTTCCTGGTTGTCCATGGTTTCTTAGAGAATGGTAGGGATGTGTGAACGCGGTTCGGAAGTTCGGAGTTCGGACCAAACTCGGTCTTTTCAGACGACCAAAATGAACGTCCGAACCAAACCCAAATAGATCGAACCCAAACTCAATCCGAACTCAGAAATGACCAAACAGTTTGGCGGTGTTTGGGTGGGTTCGGCGGCATTCAGACGGGAAAAACGTGACTAGAAGGCCCAAAGAGGTGGAGGAAGCCAGGAAACAGACATCCTCACACCAGGGGTGGAGAGGTTTGGAGTATCAGCCAGTCTGTAAAATCACCATCCCGTTTCTCCTCAGACCGTTGGCTTGGCAGTCTGTGATTCAACTTGGGGGAGGAGGGGGCTAGGCTGTATAGAGCCAATGGGGCTTGTGGTAAGGTGGGCACAGCAAGTAACAAAAGTCATTGCCCTCCCCCCTTCCAACACCTTCTGAGCTAGCCATTGATCCTGTCAACAGGTGTTTTCAGAAGTCTCCCTCTCCCAGCAGTTTGTGTTCCTCCAAATCCATTGCCATCCTCCTCCTATTTCACCCGTCCCACACATTTACCTCCCTAGTATCATTTATTTAGATTAGATTAGATAGATTTAGGCATAATTTTTATTTTTTACCCATCCCTGTGTTCTTTCTCCCTACCCTCCATTGAATCCTCCCCCTCCTCCCACTATATATTCCATCCCTGATTCACTTCCCCTGTTTTTGGATTTATTTAGAGTAGGATTAGATTGATTTATCTTTCATTTCAGTTTTGTACCCCTCCCTGTGTTGTTTGGTGTGAGCTGTTTGTATCCCGCCCACGCCATCCCTGTGTGTATTATAGATAGACAGATAAATAGATGATGGATGTAGGAGTTAGCTTAGTTATAGAGACAGAGATAGTGTGTAGTGATTCAGTTTTATAGTGTGTTTGTAGGACTAGGCCTTTGTAGTTATTAGATATTCCATTTAGTTCCATGGGGTTTAGAATAGTTAATTCTAGTTAGACTTAGTTTAGATATATATAATATTAGATAAACATTTTCAATACAAAATAAAATATAAAGTATTTGTGTGCATTATTTGGGAGAGACAAATGGAGAAGGGAAGCAGGAGAGGCCGGTATGTTGCCCGTAAGGCAGGCAATGGGGCACATGGCAGAGCTGATAGGGGCTGTGCCAGAGGAGGGGCAGCAGGCAGCAGCCAGAGCCCATCACCACACCCCAAACTCCACAGGCCTGATTTTGGGCAACAGGCTTCAGAGGGTGCCAGCAGTGGCACTAGTCTGGGGGTGGTTTGGCGGTGCCTCCTGCCAGCATCCTCCACTACCACACAGGGTACTGGAAGACCTGCAGAACATGAGACTGCAGCTGTCTCTTCTGCAGGAGCAGGTGCTTCGATTGTTCCTCCAGGACCACCAATGTCCCCCATTGTTGAGGTGATCCCCAGCAGTCCCGGGTTCATGGATCCCACCCTGGCTTCTAGAGGCAGGGCCCGATTATTATTATTTATTATTATTAAACATTTATAAAGTGCCAGTTGCAACCTGGCGCTGTACATAACATACAATCAGATGCGGTCCCTGCCTGTGGCTTACAATCTAAAAGACAAGGAGGGGGAGACAAGGAGAGGGGACAGCGGGAGAGACATGGGAGAAGACAAACAAACATTCAGGC
>QEPC01002961.1:644849-679219 GCA_003113815.1 Sphenodon punctatus | reverse complement strand
GGGGTGGAGCCCTGCTCACCTGGAGGGGATGAGCGCTGCAATGGCTGCTGGGGGCTTCTGGGGGTGGAGCCCTGCTCACCTAGAGGGGATGAGCACTGCAATGGCTGCTGGGGGCTTCTGGGGGCGGGCGTGCACCTTTGGCTTGTGGCTGTGGGGTGGAGCCCTGCTCACCTGGAGGGGATGAGCGCTGCAATGACTGCTGGGGGTTTCTCGGGGTGGAGCCCTGCTCACCTGGAGGGGATGAGCGCTGGCAGCCAATGGCAGCAGGGAGAGGAGCAGTAGCAGTAGCAGCTATACGGGGCACAGAGAGAGTGGCAGCAGCATGGTGGGCTTGACTGGGTCCCAGTTCTCCCCTTCACAGGACATCACTTTGATTGGGGACAGTGAGGCAGACACTAGTTCCGCGGAGAGATGTCTGGAGCTGAGGTGATGGCTGTCCCTCCAAGAGCTGTGTCACCACCAAGTTATGCCCCTCCCAGAAGCGCTGGCAGTGGTGCGTCACCCAGTACGGACCAGAAGGCAGGAGGCAAAAAATCTGGGCACATTTCAAGTTGGTGTGGGCGGATGATCCGAGGGAGGTGCAGTGCACTTTGTGCCATAAGGTGGTGAAGTGTGGGCAGGTGCTCACCAACCTTGGGACAACTGCCATGGCGAGGAACCTCAATGCATGCCACAGCACTCCGATGCTAAGCTGGCAGGCAGGGGCAGTGGATGCCAGTGGGTTCCCAACTGCAGTGGCCAGTCATCTGCCTCCTTCAGCAGGCAAGCATCCTGCACCAATAGCTGCCTCTAGCAGCAGGAGCAGTATCGCTTCTAGGGGGGAGCAGCAGAAGCCCTAGCATCAGTCCCCCATGGAGGAGCTGGGGTGGGGACAGCTGCCAGGTCCATCAGCTGCTGAAGGGCGGCGTGGCTTTCACGCAAAAGCCACGCAGCTGTTCAGATAAATGATCACGCTTGATGGGCAGCCCTTCTCCATGGTACAGGACATGGGCTTTAGGCAGCTGATTCGGTTCCTAGCCCCCCAGTTTCAACTGCCATCAAGCATGCCCCTGAGTCATCAGGTGGTACCAGCCCTGAACAGGGCTTTGAAGGAGCGGGTGAGGGAGAAGCTGGCAGGGGCTGGGGGTGCCACCATACACTTCATCACCGACCTGTGGTCGAGTAGAAATGCCCAGCATGCATACCTGGCGGTGACGGCATACTGGTGGCAGGACCTGGAGGCAGCATTTGCCAGTGGCAGGAGGGGTCACAAAGCAAGGTATAGGTGGGCCCTGCTTCAGGCACAACTGCTAGGAACATTGAGGCAGCCCTGACCGCCATGATGAGGGAGTGGGTCACGCCAGGCACGCCCTTCACCAAGGGGTGTGTGGTGGCAGACATCGCAGTCAATATACTCAGGACAGTTCATGACGGGGACTTCACGAGCATCCCTTGTGCCACACGCACCCTCCATCTTGTGGTCAGAGACGCTCTGCGTTTGGGGGATAAGGGGATTGGGGCAGGCACCCTTAGCTCCATGGTCGAGTGGGGGAGGAAGCTGGCTGGGTTCTTTAACCGAGCATGAAGGACAGTGACCTCATCCGGGCAAAGCAGGCTGAGCAAGACTCTCCAATGCACCAGATGGTTCAGGATGTGTCCACCAGGTGGAATTCCACTTTCTTGATGCTCGAGCGGCTTCTGGAGCAGAAAGTCGCCTTGTATCAGATTCAACTTGTGATGGACAGCGGGACACCTCCAGGGTATTATGGGGTGGAACGGGAGATACTGGCTCACATGGTCTTCATACTCAGACCGTTTCTGGTCGTGACGGAGACCGTGAGCAGCTCCATGGGCACCATCCTCCAGGTGACCCCTCTGGTCCAGAGTCTTCTCAGCAGGCTGGAGGAGATTCTCCAGGGGCGGGATTGTGGGCCTGAGGGCAGGAAGCTAACTGATGAGGCCTGGTGCAGCCGCTGAAAACAGGGCTGAAGGCACGGTTTGATGAGCTCCTGCGGCGGGCAGAATATGCCTTGGCAACAATGCTGGATCCCAGGGTCAAGGGCAGTGTGGCACACCAGACACAGCTCTATGGGTACTGGAAGGATGAGTTGGCGGAGTGGGTCCAGCAAGCAGAGCCTGGGGATGTTGGGCTCTGCAGCAGGACGCCCCTGGGGATGGTGGGAGTGGAAGCAGCCACTCCTTTCAGTCAGCAGGGATCTAATCCTGCTCCCAGCCCTAGCGGTAGCATTACCAGCAGCATGGTGAGCAGCAGCAGCACCCCTATTGCCAGCAGCAGCAGTTCCTTCTATGTGCAGGCCACTCTGGGGAGCATGGGGTCATGCACAATAGGGCAAGCAGTGTGGCTGAGGGCAGTGCTGGAAGTGGTGCCCAGGCAGAGCTACCAGAGGGATAACAACAGTGCCTCAGCAGCAGTAGAGACCTACCTGGAGGAGGAGTCATGCATTGATCCCAGCAGCAATCCCTTGGCCTGCTGGGCCGGCAAGACCAACATGTGGCCGGCCCTGTCCAAAGTGGCCACGGGTATATTGTCCTGCCCAGCAACCGGTGTCCCCAGTGAGCAGTGTTCTTGATGGTGGGGGACATTTGCTTGCTGCACCACCTGAGACTAGGGGCCAAGTTGGTGGAGCAGTTGCTTTTCATCAAGGTCAACCTTACGCTGCTGGGATTCCCTGAGCTGTTCCTGGACATGGATTGATGGTGCAGTGGCACATGCCATCCCATGCCAGGGGCAGTCTTGGGATGGGGCTCCTCCTCAATCTTGGCTGCTGCTGCTGTGCTGAGGTGCTGTCCCTCCCTGCCAATGCCTGGCACCTGCCCTCCCCCCCCCTCTCATACTAGATGGCATCAGCCAGCCCCTCTGACTGACCTCATGACACAGGGTGGCATTGGGAAACTCTAAGCCTGCTAGCCGGCCTCTGGCTAGATGATCTCAGCCCGCCTATCTGACTGACTCTCTCTCGCGCATGTTGCACAGTCTTCGCCAGCCTATCCGAGTGCCCTGCCAAGGTCCAAGGCTGCCTTCCCTACTGCCTCTCATACCATGCTGCCTGTCTGCCCACCCGCCCAGGTGGCCTAGATCAAAGCCTGCCTCAGTGTGCCTGCCTGCCTTCTGCTCATGTCATGCAGGCTGTCTGCCCACCCAGGTTGAAAAGCTTGAACCCTGCCTCAGTCTGCCTGACTTCTGCTCATGCCACGCTGCCTGTGCCTGCTCTTTCAAGCCCTGGCTGATGTGCCATGCTGGCCCAGTTATCCTGCTGCTGTGCTGTCTGCTGGTCCATGGGTGCTCTGCCTTGGCCAATCAAAATGTGCCTATGCAATCCTGCTGCTGCCATCTGCTGCTGTATGGGAGCTCTTCCCTGGCAAATCCTACCATCCTGGCTCCATGGGTGCTACACAAAGGCAAATCCTGATGCTGCTATCTCTGCTTTTCCACGGGTTCTGTGCCCGGGAAATCCAATGCCTGCTGCTGCTGCCAATGCCACCTCTGCTGTCTGTGCCAAGGGTTCTGTGCCCCGGCATTCCGCTCACTGGGAGCTGTCATTCCACCATCTAAAGAAGCAGCCACTCCAGCCCCAGGACCTACCATCAGGGTTCTGGTTCCTACATTACAAGCAGGGAGGGCTGTCCAATATCTAGAAGCTGCCACTGTAGCTCCAGGACCCACCATCAGGGTTCTGGGGCCCTGTCATTCTGCTCACAGGGTGCTGTCATTCCACCATCTAAAGACGCAGCCACTCCAGCCCCAGGACCCACTATCAGGGTTCTGGTGCCTATGTTATAGGCAGGGAGGGCTATCCAATATCTAAAACCTGCCATTCTAGCTCCAGGACCCACCATCAGGGTTCTGGGGCCCTGACATTCTGCTCACAGGGCGATGTCATTCCACTGTCTAAAGAAACAGCCACTCCAGCCCCAGGACCCACCATCAGGGTTCTGGTGCCTACATTAAAGGCAGGGAGGGCTGTCCAATATATAGAAGCTTCCACTCTAGCCCCATGACGCACCATCAGGGTTCTGGGGCCTACGGTACAGGCATGGAGGACTTTCCAATATCTAGAAGCTGCCACTCTAACCCCAGGGTTCTGGGGCCTTGTCATTCCGCTCACAGGGTGCTGTAATTCCACAGTCTAAAGAAGCAGCCACTCCAGCCCCAGGACCCATTGTCAGGGTTCTGGGGCCTATGTTACAGGCAGGGAGGGCTGTCCATCCACATCATCCAGAAGCTGCCACTGTAGTCCCAGGACCCACCATCAGGGTTCTAGGGCCTATGTTACAGGCAGGGAGGGCTGTCATAATGCTACATCCATAAGCTGCTTGCCACTCCTGTCCCAGGACCCAGCATCAGGGTTCTGGAGCCCATCATTCCACTCACATTCCACTTTCTCTTTACGAGTTAGCAACCTGCTGTTTATGGAGAGAGAGAGAGAGAGAGAGAGAGAGAGAGAGAGAGAGTCTCCCTACTGCTAGAAGGAGGGACAGACATGATCCCACCCATGCTGTCACCTGCACTATATGGCCAGACAGAGAGAGAAAGAGAGAGAGAGGGAGAGAAAGAGGCTCTCCGCTAGAATGAGAGAGATGGGGGAGGAGGGGGAGAGGTGTATCCAGCTCAAGCTGCCACCTGCCAGAACCAACGAGAGCTCTAATCTATGCTCATGCTCAATGCCCACATCCCACAGCAAACCTACCAGAATGAGATGGAAATATTATTATTATTATTATTAACAAACATTTATATAGCGCCAGCAGTGTACATGGCACTTTACAAAGTAATAACACACAATGTATTATATGTGCCTGCCTGTGTCCGTTCCTGTACCTGGGAATGGACACCTATCTCACGATTAAATGAAATTTGTCCAATCAAGCACTAATTCTAAGGACATCATTCAACTCCCATGGGCTGTCATTCCACTGTACTTGAAGCAGGCATTCCAATCCCAAGAACCATCAGCCATCTTGGTTATTGGGCCATCATTCCACTGCTTCCAGATACAGTGGATAGGCGGGGCTATGTATATGTGGGCCGCATGTTGTGCAGGCCTGGGTTAAATAAACAATTTTCTGGGATATATTAGTCAGGGTCCCCTTCTTCCATAAAACTAAGCCACCCTGTATTGTTTAAGGCAACAACCTGCTCTGATGGCATTGAGCTCCTTGCTAGGCTAAGAAGCACTATCCCCTTTGAGAGTGGCAGTTCCACCCCAACCCTTTCTAGGGATATGAGACAAGTCCATGCGGAGATGGAACGCTGGGCGACATGGAGTGAATGATGGGATCCAGTATGAAGAATGTTTTCTGCAAGGTAGCAACCTGCAGCTCACGGCCAAGCAACTGCCCACCCCCATGGCATGCCTCTCCTGATGGCATCGAGCTCCTGTCTAGGCTAAGAAGCACTCTCCCTTTCAGAGTGACACTTCCACCCAACCGTAAAGATAAGTCCATGCGGGGATGGGACGTGGGGTGATGTGGCGTGAATTATGAGAGCCAGCATGAAGAACCTTTTACTAATGAGGTAGCAACCTCCTGCTCTTGGAGAGAGAGAGAGAGAGAGAGAGAGAAAATCTCCCCACTGCTAGGAGAAACAGACACACTCCCACCCATGCTGCCACCTACAGTACATGTCCAGAGAGAGAGAGAGAGAGAGAGAGAGAGAGAGAGAGAGAGACTTCCCACTGCTTGACAAAAGGGGAGAGGTGCATCCAGCTCAAGCTGCCACCTTCCAGAACTAGCAAGAGCTCTCATCTGTGCTCATGCTCAATGTCCTTGCCCTCCCCACATCCAACAGCAAACCTACCAGAATGAGATGGAAATAACATGCAATGTATTATATGTGCCTGCCTGTGTGCCTCCCTGTACCTGCTAACCACCTATCACATGATTGAATGAAGTGTGCCCAACCAAGCACTAATTCTAGGGACATCGTTCAACTCCCATAGGCTGTCATTCCACTGTACCTGAAGCAGTCATGTCCGTCCAAGGAACCATCATCAAGATTCTGGGACCATCATTCCAGTCACGGGGGTCTGTCATTACATTACACAGCATCCAGAAACAGTCACTCCAGTTCCAAGATCCATCATCTGGGTGCTGCCGCTGCTCTTGCCTGACTGGCCAGTGGCCACCGGTGCCCACACGCCAGCCTGCTCCCCCACCAGCCTACTCCTCCGCACTGAACCACGGATGCCCGCTGAAGCTTCTGAAAGAGCCCCTCTGACCACCAGCACCCACTGCCTGCTGCCCGCTGCCAGACAGCCTCTCTCTCTTTCTCTCTGGCACACCCACAGAGACACAAGCCCTGCCCCTCTTGGTGGGCTGTCTGCAAGTTGAGACCCTGCTGGCACATCTTGGGACTAATACGATACATGTGCTGCTGCTGTCAGGTAGGGATCTGACAAGCTGTATATACAATGAGATTCTGCCACCTGCTGAAGCAGCACAGAGGGATAAAAGACTGACAGGTCAACAAAGCTGGTAAGGTAACAAATATAACTTTTATAACAACTTTTTAAACAACAACAACAACAACACATTACAACTTTATAAAACAAAAAACAAACATTAATACATATACAAAGAAAGGAAACTTAGGGGTCTGTGGGCCTGTCTCCTGGAATTTAGGGGAAAGGAGAAAGGGGTGCACGGCACCGAGGGGGGGCATCAAGTCCTCCTTTGGCTTAAACCCATGTTGCCGGGAGTTCCTAGCTGTCCTCATAGCGTCTGCGAAGTAACGCCCGGTGGAGCCGTTTCAGGCATTGCGGGGGCTGGTAAGTCCGGCCTCCCTCCGCCTGGATGGGGACTTGTCCCAGGTCTGCTGTGAGGAGTTTGTCAACTACTTCGCAGACAAGATTGATCGGATTCAGAGCCACTTTGAAGCTGGATTAGGGGCAGTAGGGGGAGAGTGCGAGGTGATGGAGGCCCTGCATGGTCCAGCTTTGTGGGGGGAGTTTCAGGAAGTGATGCCGGCTGATGAGGCAGATGTCTGGGGGTTTTTGAGGGCCACCTGTTGTGAACTCGATCCATGCCCGTCCTGGTTGGTGAAAGCCTCCAGGGAGACATTGAGGATGGTGCTGGCGAGGGTAGTGAACACATCCTGCCACAGGGGAGGTTGTTCCCCAGCCTCAAGGAGGCTGTGGTGTGCCCCCTGCGGAAGAAACCATCTTTGGACGTGGATGCGCTCGCTAGTTACTGACCTGTCTCTAACCTTCCCTTTTTAGGGAAGGTTATTGAGCGGGCGGTGGCACTCCAGCTCCAAGTGCATCTGGATAGCATTGGTTTCCTAGACCCATTTCAGTCTGGGTTCTGCCCCAGCTATGGCACTGAGACGGCATTGGTGGCCTTGGTCGACGATCTCCATCGGGAGGTGGATGCAGGATGTTCAACATTTCTCCTCCTGCTAGATGTCTCGGCCGCTTTGGACACCGTGGACCATGGGCTGCTGCTGATACGGCTGCATGACCTTGGGTCTGGATGGGACTGTTCTTGAATGGTTCTGTTCATTTATCTCGGGGAGAAGCCAGCGGGTGGTGCTGGAGAATGAGACATCTTGCCCCCATGATTTATCATGCGGCATTCCGCAGGGTTCTATTCTGTCTTCATTATTATTTAATGTATATATGCAGCCCTTGGGGGAGGTCGTGAGAGGGATAGGGGTGCGATGTCACCAATATGCTGATGATACTCAGCTGTACCTCTCTTTTTCAACTGACCCAGACACTGCTGTCTCATTGCTATCCCAGTGTCTGGAGGCCATGGCGGAATGGATGTGGCAGAGAAGACTGAAGCTCAACCCTGATAAGATGGAGGTGATGTTGGTGGGGAGAGCAAGGGAGGTGGTGCCCCCCCTGATCAGGGTGGTTCGCCCTCCTATAGCTCAGCAGGTCTGGAGTCTGGGGGTGATATTGGACGTAGATCTTCACCTGGAGTGGCAGGTGGAGGCAGTTGCTAAGGTTGCCTTCTGCCAGTTGCATCTGGTGTGGAGGCTGAGTCCATTTGTCTCCGGCTCGGACCTGGCCTCCCTCATCCATGCCTTTGTCACCTCGAGGCTGGACTACTGCAATGCACTCTACATGGGGCTCCCCTTGTTCCTGGTTCAGAGGCTGCAGCTAGTGCAGAATGCAGCGGCCCATCTCCTTTTGGGGACGGGTCGTCAGGAGCACATTACACCTGTGTTCCGAACTCTGCAGTGGTTGCCAATAGCATGCCAAGCTAGGTTCAAGGATTTGGTGTTGATCTTTAAGGCCCTTCACGGTCTGGGCCCCTCGTACCTCAGGGACCGCCTCACCCTCCACGCCCCAGAGCGGCTCCTTCAGTCTGCCGGGGGTGTCTTCCTGGAGGTCCCCCGCGTAAAGCGTGAGGCCACAATGAAGAGGGCATTCTCAGTGGTCGCGCCGCGCCTCTAGAACAAACTTCCAGAGGAAGCTCGCCTGGCCCCAAGCCTTTTGACATTCCGGTGGTGTTATAAAACCTGGCTGTTCGCCCAGGCCTTTGGGGAAGGGGGGGTTAGGTTAGAGGGTTTTATCTCCCCTACTCTATTTATTGTTTTAATGTTTGAATTGTCTCCCGGGCCCTACCTTACTATTTGAATTTATATTTTGATGTATTTTAGATTGTTTATATATTTTATATGTTTTTATTGTTGGAAGCTGCTTCGTGCTGTTCTCAGGAGGGGCGGGGTATACATTTAGAAATAAATAAATAAATAAAATAAATAATATCATTAATTTATGTTGATGCCTCAAGTCCTTCCAAGAGCAACTAGAGACCCTGGCTGGCACATGTCTAGGTTGGTGATTCGGCTTGTGCCTGGCTGCTGGAAGAGCCCCACCCCCCACCCTCTCTCTCTGTGGCAGACCCATACATCGGGCACATTGAAATCCTGACCTTCTTGGGGTGCTAGGAATGGCAACTGGAGACCCTGGCTGGCACGTGTTTGCGTGGGTGCTTCCTTCGGCTCGTGCCTGACTACTGGAAGAGCCTCCCTCTAGGGATTGGAGAACAGAACGGAATTTGGAAATTCGGTTCAGGGGACTGAACAGACTGAGTTCGGTCGAATTCCGAATTTCCGAACCAAGTTCGGCCATTCAAAACCAGTTTTTTTGGTGTGTGTTGTCACTAGGGATGGGCGAACAGAATGGAGTTCAGAAATTCAGTTCAGTTTCAAATTCGAGTTCGATTCGGTTGACCGAACAGACCGAGTTTGGTCTGAACTCCGAACTTCCGAACCATGTTTGCCCATTCCTACCCCCCACACTCTCTCTCTCTGTGGCAGACATCTGCTGCCACCCGCTGATGCCCACTGTTTGTGTCTGACTGCCCACCACCTGCACGCCAGTGAGCTCACTCTAAAGGATCGTATTCTTCTTGTCCTCAAAGTTCTATGGAACAATAAACAAAAATAAAATTTACAAACCTGGAAACAGTGGCACCTCCTGTGCCCTCTTCCTCCTTTGGTGAAGAGCCGAGTGACCTCCACCACCTCAGAAGCTCCAGGCTTCCGGGGAACTTCCGGGTTTCACCGGAAGGCCTACAGCGTCCTGACGCTGGCAGCCACAGCCGGCGCTGAGGCCGCCGGACCGCCCGCCGCCGCCAGAGCTCCCAAAGGTAAGAGCGGCAAGTGCACTGAGCCTTTAGTAGGGGTGATCCCTGGAGGGGGTGGGGGTGTTAAACACCCCCCCCAGGGATCGGGTCAGGGTCATACTTACCGGCGGCTGCGGGGACGCCGCGGCCGCTGGTGCTGGGGGGTGGGCTCGCCTCGCCTCGGGGTCGCGCTTGCCGCTTACTCTTTTTTTAAACAAAAAGCCAGGCTGGGCAGGGTGGGTGGGGGGTGTCCCCCCTTCCACCCGCGCAGCCTGGGAGGGGGAGGGGGAGGGGGAGGGAATTTAATTTATTTCATTGGTTTCAATGGGGACACAGCACCCCATTGAAGCCAATGCAATAAATCCGGTACCGGTATACCGGATTTAAACCGGGAATCCGGTTTTCGGGGAACCGGTAACCGGTAAATCCGGTAACCGGTAATGGGCCCGGGGTCCCACCACTAGTGCGCACCCATCCCCCACCGACTGCAGCCCTTTTGAAAAGGACTTAAGACTCAAGTGATGAGGGGTTGCTCAAGGTAAGGGCTTGTGTGAACCCCTTGTCTATAAAAGGAGACAGAGGTAAGTGTGTACATTTAACCCTCATTTTGCCATGTCCTGATTCCTAAGTATTTTTTTAAAAGTGAAAGAAGATTGAAGATATATGTATCTATCATCAAGTCATTCAGGACACCAAACTTATGCAATCTATGTTTATTGAAATATTTAAATATTGGGAATCAATCATAGTATTTCTCCAATAAACCCTTCAAGGAATATATTTCTTTCTTTTGTGATATAAAGTGTTGCCAAAAGTCTGGATTTAATTTGGAAACTTCATTCCAGCTAACGAAATGACCCTCATTGAAATATTGAGGTGTTTTCAATGTTTTTAAAAGGTTTGACTTGACTTGTGACGAGAATTTTATCCAAGAAAAAAAAACAACCAACTGCTTTCAAAGCAATCAAATAACTGTTTATGAAGCCTTCTTACAGAAAAACCATGAGGCTTTGTCCGTAGCAACAATGGATTGTTAGCAACTGAGTGATAGTTAAACCAATGTTTGCCTACAATTTTTTAGGAACTAGAAAGCATAGACTAATTCTGACAGGAGGACAACTGAACACTGATTCATGTAGAAGTGCTAATAGTATATCCTTATTTATATTCTTAGTCTGGGGCTCCCAAAGAGTTAGGTAATTAGTTATCATACATTCTTTTCAAAATCTGAGCCAGAATCCTGTGTGTACATTTTAATCTGCTTTCAGTCTTGTCCGAGTATTATAAATACCTGTTTGATCTTTTTATTTCTGGTTGTTTAACTTGTTTAAAGATGCCACAGGCGTGTGTTAATATAGCTTGCAAGCTGTAGTGCATACTAAGAGAACAGCACTTGAAAAAAAAGTTAAACAAAGATATTTATATTGCACTTGTAAAAGGGCAGAAAAGTACACAATGCATATATCTTCATCCACACAGGCAGAGAGGAGGTCACTTACGCTAGTGTGTGAAACCTATGAAAATGTAAAGCTCACAAAAGAATCTTGCTGCAGATTGCTGTCTATTGTGGGCACTAGGTGGCAGAAGCACTCCTTCTGCTGTTGCTCATACCCCTTGTGGTGTGGGCTGTAATTAGGTCAGTGTAGAGTAAAGTAGGACTGAGTGATAAATAAAGTAGGTTCTCTCTTATGGAACACACTGCAGTTTAATTTCACTTCTTTTTAGGTTGTGTTACAAAGGTGGATTAAACTTTTAAAGGCAAAGAAACAACCCTCCTGATGAAGGAGATGAAATTTAAACTCACCGAGGAGTAACAAAAGAAAGAGAGAGAGCAAGAGGGAGAAAGGAATGATGACTCCTCGCTTCTGTGACATTGATATTCTGTTCAGCATAAAACTGTGGAGGGGAAGGGCTATGTAGAGAGATGAGTAAAATCTTAAATCTGAACTGGAAATATAATTTGCAAGTTTAGGCAGAAGGCAATAATCACATGCTCTCCTCCAGGCAGTTCCCCCCCCCCTCCCCCAGTTTTGCCACCAACATAAGGCAGGTTTTATCAGCAGAAAGCAACCGATTCCCACCCCACCCCTCTTTTTTGAAAACCAGAACATACACCTCACCAAAGAAGTGGCACTCAAGGTCAAAGATAAAACAAAGCTTCTTGTGCCCCTAAAATGTGTTTCTCATGCTGCTTAATAATGCTGCTATACCTTACTATTATAGAGCTTGTTGTATTGCCTTCTGGCTCACTTTTCCTCTTTGTTGCAATGGCTTTGTGCCACACAATGAATAAAACTGAAATCAGTACCCGTGAGTAATGCTCACATGTCATTTTTGGGCACCACATCAGGCACCCAACAGGATACCTGAGGACCAGCCAGGTGCCCAATGCCTCAAAATCCAAGCATTCCACAGAGAAACTGACAAGCTCCAGCTCGGTCTGCTGCAGAGCCCGGTTCCGAAGTGCTCCAGTCATGGCTTGTCAGTTTCAAAGTTGGGCTGGGGCTTCTCCCACATAGTGCTCTGATAGGTGCAGTGGCCAGTAAGCCACTTTTGAAACTGACAAGCACCAGCCAAGAGTGCTGTGGATCAGGGGAAGCTAAGGGAGGGTGTGTGCAATGGGGCTCCGACCTGCCTCCCGTTGGAGCCACTCCCACCTCTCCCTCATTCCTATCCCCTTTGTCCAAGTCACAACAGAGCTGGCATCTGCCACATCGCACTGCCAACACATGTGCAAAGCCGTCTCAGCTATGAGCAAGAGAGAGAGTGGAGAGAGAGGCAGGATTGGCTGGGGGCAGGGCCAAATGTTGCTTTTACTGAGCAAGGTCTTGGGGCGGCTCCCTTGGGGGCATTTGTGCAGTAAAGATAAGGGAAGGGGTTGGAGATGGGGGCTGGGAGCTCCCTGAAATTCCCAATGCAGGGTGTCCTCCAATCAACACTGCCTCCAGGTGGTGAGCCATACTGCCCAGAGGCCAATGGCAGCATAGCAGGAGATGTGGTGTCTTCCTGGTTGCTGCTGGGAACCATGCCTTCTCTGCCCAGAGATTGACATGAGTACTGGATTCTGCAGCCAGGACAACCGCTCCTTCCTGCTCCCAACACCTCAGTTTTTGACTCTCTCTCCCTGTCTTCCCCAAGCCCCATTTCAACATCTCCCCTCCTCCCTGTCTTCCCTTAACCCAGCCCTCATTTCTACTCATCCTCCCTCCTCTCTGCTTCTTACCCCAACATCCATTTCAATGCCTCCCTCCACTTTCTCTCTGCCTCGCCTTCTCTCTCTCTCTCTCTCTCTCTCTCTCTCTCTCTCTCTCTCTCTCTCTCTCTCCNTTCAATGCCTCCCTCCACTTTCTCTCTGCCTCGCTCTCTCTCTCTCTCTCTCTCTCTCTCTCTCTCTCTCTCTCTCTCTCTCTCCATTCCTTCCTCCCATCCACCAACCCCATTTCTGTCCCTCCCTACCTTCCTTTATATCCCCTTTCTACCCATCCCCGTCCTTCCTGCCATCCACTCACCCCATTTCAACATCTTCTCTACTCTTCCGTTTCTTCCATATACCTCCCCATCCCTCCATTTTTACTCTTCCTTCCTCACCACTTCTCTCCCCCCCCCCCAACCCACCATTTCTGCTTGTCTCTCTCCTTGGATTCCCTTCCATCCACCTGCCCCTGTTTCTACCCCTCTCTGATCTACCTACCCCTGTTTCTGCCACTCAGACTTCCTTTCCTTCCAACCCAACCCCCTATTTCTAACCCTCCCCTCCCCATCACCCCCATGCCCTCCCCCACACACACCTGAAGGTCCACCTGCTGCCACTGCCCATGCTAGATGATACACAACTGTATATCTCTTGCCCCATGTGCCCTGTCACCTCAGTCTTGACCTGGCAGGGATACTTGAATGATATAACTGGCTGGATTCATCAGAGCTACCTCATGCCCAATCCAGGAAATAATTAGGTGATGTTGTTGGAAGGGCAGACAATATGAGGATGCCTTCACCTCCCTTGGGCCTCTGCCTGTTTAGGTGGAGGTGGTGGGTCAGGTAAAGAATGTGTGCATCATTTTCAACCATGCCCTGCCCATGAAAAATCAGGTATCAGATGTGGTTCAGAGATGCTGTTTTCAGCATGCCATTTGCATAAGCTATGTCCTTATTTACCTTGTGCCAACCTTGCCACAATGTCCCATGTCCTGGTGACTACAAGGCTTGATTATTGTAGTTCACTCTTCTATGGACTTCCAGTGTTGCATCTCTGTTGTGTGCAGCTTCTTCAGAATGTGGCAGTGTAGCTGCTTACTGGTTTGGGCAGCCGTGATCAGATTACACACACCCTGAATTCTTTGCATTGGCTGCCTGTAGAGCGATGTATTGAATTTAAGATTGTGCTGCTGGTTTTTAGGGCCATGGGCAGTAGAGGTGTGCACCTGGGACCAATGTCATTTTTGTTTTTGTTTTTTGTTTTTGTTATTTAAATATATCATTTTTGTTTTCATAAATATCAAATTATCAATTTCGTTTTTGCGTTCATTTTCATTTTCCATTGGTTTCAAAGGAAAACATTTTCAGCTGTAAAGTTTTTGTTTTTTTCCTATATTTGACTGAAACCTGGAGGGATTGTACCTCCAATGGAAAGTATTAAAGTACCAAATTTGAAAAGATTGGATAAAGGACTTCATTTTTTTAAGCAGTTGAATTATATTATTTTGCAAAAATCTTCATATTCATTCTTAGCTGCAACTTCTTTGCCTAAAATCTAATGTAGATGAAACCTGGCAGGTTTACACCCCTTCCAATATTTACTATCTATGCTAACTTTCAGAAGGATTGGATAAAGGGTCCTGGTGGTATAAGCAATTAACATATAAATGTATGTCTTAATGTAATATCTTTGTAATCCAACCAGTGTACATTAAATTTGACAGGAACCTATATCACACGTTCTCAATCATCTCTGCCAAATATCAGAAAGATGTTTGGCAGGGATCTATATCACACTTTCTCAATCATCTCTGCCAAATATCAGAAAGATGTGATAAAGAGTCCAAATTTTATGTCCCTGCACGCAGCATATGCAGAGAAAGAGCCTATGCCAGGAATAGTCTTACATGTTACTGTGGTATAAGATTGGCTTGTGATTCCAATTGGCCAGCAGAAAGGTCAACCAAATATCCTCATTTTGTTCTGTGACCATCCCAAAACCTCTCTCCCACTTGTTACTGGGAAATCAGAAGCATCTGTTTAGGAAAAAGCCAATACAGATTCTCTTATGTCATCTGTCACAGTGTTTCAGGATGTGATTATGAGGAAAATTGGCCAGGCAGGAAGACAGGCAGCATGGTATGAGCATTGGAAGGCTGGCTGAAGCAAGGTTTCATCTTCACCACCTGGGCAGGTGGGCAGGCAGGCAGGCAGGCAGGCAGCATGGCATGAGCAGAAGGTATACTGCGGCAAGGTTCGAGCTTGGTCACCTGGGTGGGTGGGCAGACAGGTAGCGTGGCATGAGCATTGGAAGGCTGGCTGAGGCAGGGTTTGATCTTGGCCACCTGGGCGGGTGGGCAGACAGGCAATGTGGCATGAGCAGAAGGCAAACTGAGGCAGGTTTTGATCTTGGCAACCTGGGAGGTCAGACAGAGTGGCATGAGAGGCAGTAGGAAATGCAGACTGGGACCTTGGCAGGGCACTCAGGCTGATGAAGACTGTGCCGCGCGAGTGAGAGAGAGAGCCAGTCAGATAGGTGGGCCGAGATCTTCTAGAAAGAGGCTGACTGGCAGGCTTACAGCTTCCCAATGCCACCCTGCATCATGAGTTCAGCGAGATAGACCAGTCGAGGCTATCTAGTGAGAGAGAGAGGCAGGGCAAGCACCAGGCATTGGGAGGGAGGGACAGCACCTCAGCAGCAGCAGCCAGATTGAGGAGGAGCCCCGTTCCAAGACTTCCCCTGGCATGGGATGGTGTGTGCCACTGCACCATCAATCCATGCGCACGGCAGCTCGGAGAATCCTAGGAGTGGAAGGTTCACCTTGATAAAAAGCAACTGATCCCCCAACTTGGCCCCCAGTCTCAGGTGGTGCGACAAGCAAATGTCCCCAGCCATGGAGAACACCCACTCACTGTGAACACTCGCTGGTGGGCAGGACAAGAGACCCTTGGCCACTTTTGACAGGGCTGGCCACATGTTGGTCTTGCCGACCCAGTAGACCAACGGTTCACTGCTGGGTTCGATGCACAGCTCCTCCTCTAGGTAGCTCTCCACTGCTGCTGAGGTTCTGTCATACTCCCATGCATAGCTCTGTTTGGGCACCACCTCCACCACTGTCCTCAGTCACTCTGCCTGCCCTTGTGTGCATGATCCCATGCTCGCCAGAGTGGCATGCACATATGAGCTACTGTTTCTAGCAATATGGGTGCTGCTGCTGCCCAGCCTTCTGCTGGTGCTTCTACTGCTAGGGCTGGGAGCAGGGATAGACCCCTCCGGCTGAGAGGGGTGGCTTCTCCCAGTCCCACCATCCCCATTGCCATCGTGCTGCTGCTGCCGTGCACTGTCAAAAGTCTGCCAGACCATCTCCACCAGCTCACCTTTCCAGTGTCCATAGAGCACTGTTTGGTATGCCACGTTGTCCAGCATGGTTGCCAAAACATATTCTGCCCCCTTCAGGGGCTCATCGAACTACACCTTCAGCCCTGCCTTCAGCTGCCACATCAGGTCAACCCGCTCATTCGCCAGCTTCCTGCCCTGAGGGCCACAATCCCGCCCCTGAAGAATCTCCTCCAGCTTCTTGAGGAGACTCTGGACCAGAGGTGTCACGTGGCTTATGATGGCCATGGAGGAGCTGATGGTCTCCATCACAGCCAAGAACAGTCTGAGCACAAAGACCGTGTGAGCCAGGATCTCCCATTCTGTCCCTTAATGCCCTGAAGGTGCCCCACTGTCAGTCACCAGTTGAACCTGATGCAAGGAAGTTTTCTGTTCGAGAAGCTGTGCGAGCATCAGGAACATAGAATTCTACCATGTGGATGCATCCTACACCAGCGGTTGCACTGGGGAACCTTGCTCAGCCTGCTTCATCTGGAGGCGGTCTCTGCCCTTCACGCTCTGGTTAAAGAAACCAGACAGTTTCCTCCCCCACTCAATCAAGGAGCTAAGGGTGCCTGCCGCAATCCCCTTCTTCCCCAAGCCCAGAGAATTCCTGACCACCAGGTGAAGGGTGTGTGAAGCACAAGGGATGCTGGTGAAGCCCCCCTCATGGACTGCCCTCAATATGTTGTCTGTGTTGTCCTTCTCCATGCACCCCTTGGTGAAGGGCATGCCTGGCATGACCCACTCCCTCACCATGGCGGTCAGGGCTGACTCGACATTCTGAGCGGTGTGGGGGCTGTCCATGACTTCTGCCTGAATCAGGGCCCACCTATACCCTGCTTTGGTACCCCTCCTGCCACTGCCAAATGCTGCCTCTGGGTCCTTCCACCAGTGCACCATCACTGCCAGGTAGACATACTGCACATTTCTACTTGACCACAGGTCTGTGGTGAAGTGGACAGTGGCACCAACACTGTCCCTCTGCCATCTGCACCAACACTTGCCATCTGCTCCCTCACCCACTTCTTTAAAGCCCGATACAGGGCTGGCACCAACTGCTGATGCAGGGTGGGGGGCAAGGGTAGCTTAAACTTGGGGGCCATGAAGCCAACCAGGCACCTAAACCCCATGTCCCTGACCACCGAGAAGGATTGCCCATCCAGTGCTAACATTTGCTCCAACATGCGCGTGGCTTTTAGTTGAAAGCCACGCCACCCTCCACATCCTTGGAAGTTGGCCCCACCCCGTTCCTCCATGGTGCAGTAATGCTGCTGCTGCTGCTGCTTCTGCCTCTCCCCCCCAGCAGTGATATTGCTCCTGCTGCTAGAGGCAGCTGTGAGAGCAGGACACTAGCCCGCTGATGGAGGCGGATGACTGGTTGCTGCAGTCAGGAACCCGCTGGCATCCACTGCCCCTGCCACCCTGCTTAGCAGCACAGTACTGTGGCATCCCTTGAGGTACCTCACCAAGGCAGTTGTGCCAAGGTTGGTGAACACATGCCCGCACTTCACCACCTTCTGGCACAAAGTGCAATGCACCTCCCTGGGATCATCCGCCCACACCAACTTAAAATGCTCCCAGACTGAAGATATTTTTCCCCCTCCTGCCTTCTGGCCCACACTGGGTGATGCACCACTGACAGTGCTGCTGGAAGGGGCAGTACATGGTGATGACACAGCTCTTGGAGGGATAGCCATCACCTCAGCACCAGACATCTCCTCCGCAGGGCTAGTGTCTGCCTCATTGTCCCCAATCAGAGTGATGTGCCATGAAGGGGGGTACTGGGACCCTGAGGCCTAGGGATGGGTGAACAGAATCGAGTTTGGAAATTCAGTTCGGTTCGAAAATCGAGTTCGGTTGACCAAACTATTTGAGTTCAGTCCGAACTCCGAACTTCCGAGCAGAGTTCGGAAATTCAAACCCCATTGAACTAAATGGAATATTATCTTAAAGGGATGGGCGAACAGAACTGAGTTCAGAAATTCGTTTCAGTTCAGTTTGAAAATTGAGTTCAGTTCAGAAGTTCAGTTCAGTCAATCGAAATGGTCGAGTTCAGTATGAACTCCGAACTTCCGAACCTCGTTCGCGCATCCCTACTGAGGCCACTCTCTCTGTGCCCCCTATAGCTGCTGCTGTTGCTACTCCTCTCCCTGCTGCTATTACCTGGGGATCTGGCCCCACCTAGAGCAGCCGTGGTGGGATCCACCATCCCTGGACTGCTGGGGATCACCTCAATAATGTAGGTCGGAGGGGGATCTACGCATGCGTCGGAACTAGAAGCTGAAAGTCACCCGAGCTCCGCTCCTCCCAGCTCTTTAATTAAGTCAAAAAGCAGATCTAAGGTGTTTCAAGCCCCCTGAGTAAAAAGGCATGACTGGCAAAGGTAAACCTCGCCAAAAAATCTCACAAGCAAATGCGCTGGAGCGTTTTTGCCAGAGAAAACAGACATCAGAGCAGAGAGGAGAAGAGGAGGGAAACCTCGGGATGGTAATGGCGCCTGCAGCGCGTGAAGCTGAAACTGACCAGGCCTCATCAGAAACAGAGGCAGAAGGAGAAGAAGCGAGATTCCGGAAGTCCCTGCTTGTTCAAATGAAAAAAGAATTGAAAGCTGACATGAGGCAGATCAAACAGGCAGTGGATGCAGGAAACAAAAGGTTAGAGGGGCTGGCTGGCAGGATTGAGACAGCAGAGGGGTGCATGTCAGCAATGGAGGATCAGTCCCTAAGCACCCAGGAGCAGCTTAACAAATTTAAGGGTGAGGCTGCCTTTCTGATGCTCAAGTGTGAGGATTTGGAGAACCGCTCCTGCAGAGGGCATCTTAGATTTGATGGAGTGAAAGAGTCTTCAGCCTTTGAGAGGGTAAATGAATTAATCTGGGCTTTATTAAAAGAAAATTTCCCAGAGGAGGTGCACCTGCACATTGCGAAAATTGAGAGGGCCCATAGAACAGAGAGGCCTGGTAGGAAAGACCTGGATCCCCCCAGACCCATTATTGTGAAGTTTGCAGAGTATCAGATAAAAGAGGAGATCCTGAAAATTGCCAGAATCAAAAAGAAGCTGCTATTTCAGCAGCAGTCTGTGAAAGTGTACCCTGATTATGCAGCAGAAACAATAAGAAAAAGAATGAGGTGGAACAAGTACTTTGGACTTCTCATAAAAAGGAATTTGAAACCAAAGCTGATTTTCCCTGTGAAGATGTTGATCATTGACAATGGAAGAAAAAGATTCTTTGATAGTACAGAAGATCTGGAGGTCTTTTTGGCTTCTCAACCAGCGGTTTCTTATGCCATGGTATAAATGAGCGATTTCTGCTAGTAGTTTCATGACAGAGGGAAAATGAAGACACAAAGGAAACAGAGCAGAGGCAATGTTCACAAACTTTGGAAGGAGTTTAATTGATAACAAAGGGGGGAGGAAATGGTACTATATGGTTGTGTCTTTTGGCTAACAGTTATAAGAAGAATTGTATAAGATAAGTATGATAAGATGAGCTGGGGGGGGAGAGAGAAGAGCACACTTGGAGCTTTTGAGCCAGGTGCAGGCTTTCAGCAGATCCCTACCACAAACAGGGGAAGGAGAATGACAGGTTGGTATTGGAATCAGGGAAAGGGTGGGAAGGTAATAAAAATAGGGGAAATGATAAATGCTATGGAATTAGAATGGACAAAAGTACAACTCAGTAGAATAAAATTTTATTTCTATGAAAACAGCAAGAGGGCAGGCAAGGCCCTGGCTAAACTAGTTAAAGCAAGACAAAGGAAAGCACATATAGCTAAGGTGACAGATAAAAATAAGAAATACTGTGCTGAGCTCCCCCAGATTAAGCAGACATTTTTAGATTATTTGAAATATATATACTCCACACAGAATCCGAATGAGACAGAAATAAGGGAATTCCTAGAGGGAGTTGAGGTACCAAAATTAAATACAGATCAAGTAGCTTTCCTGAATGCTCCCATTTCAGAAAAAGAAGTTCAGGAGGCAATAATGGCCTCAAAAAACAACAAGGCCTCGGGACCAGATGGATTCCCGAATGAATTCTATAAAACCTTTGCAAAAATATTAGGGCCACATCTCACAATAGTATACAATAACATCTTAGCAGAAAAGGAAATGCCTCCGAATTTCTATAATGCAGCAATTACGCTGATCCCTAAGCCAGGTACAGACCTGGATCAGTGTGGCAGTTATCGTCCTATATCTCTGCTGAATACAGACTTTAAGATCTTTTCTAAAATATTAGCAGATAGGCTTAAAGCGATAAGTGGGGAAATTATACATATCAATCAAATGGGATTCATACCAGGTAGGCAAGGAAGGGACAACATCTGGAAGGCAATCAATGTGATCTATACTCTAAACAAACAGCAAAAATCTTCCATGGTAATCTCAGCTGATGCGGAGAAGGTATTTGATTTTGTGGAGCCAAAGTTTTTATTTGAGGCCCTGGGGAAGATGGGTGTTGAAGGTAATTTTCTGGGATGGCTCAGGGCTATCTACAAGAAACCGCAATCCAGTCTAGTAATGAATGGAGAGCTCTAAGAGCCTTTTCGGCTGCAGAGAGGGATTAGACAGGGTTGTCCCCTGTCTCCCCTACTGTTCAACATGGTCCTGGAAGTTTTGGCAGCAGCAATTCGACAGAATGAGAAAATAGAAGGGGTAAAAATTGGGGATCAAGAAACAAAGCTCTCATTGTATGTGGACAATTTACTAGTATATATAATGAATCCGAAGGAGTCACTGCCGGAACTGATGAGGGTGATGGAAAAATTTGGGGAAATCTCTGGGTATTCCATTAACAAAGAAAAATCCTTTGCGTTAGTGTTCAGTAAGGGGGATTAAGAGGAGGAACAACTAAAAAAAATATGACCATTCCCAATAAGTGAGTCAGGACTGAAATATTTGGGGGTGATTCTAACCAAAAACACAAAAAAATTATACTCGGCTAATTTTCTGCCCTTATTTAAAAAACTCAAAGAAGAGGTACAGCCATGAAAAAATCTGATGGTGTCGTGGTTAGGGAAGATAAATCTATATAAAATGATTGTGCTCCCCAAACTGTTATATAAACTGATGGCTATCCTGATCCAGCTCCCAACTTCCTTTTTTAAATTAAGTGATGAGCTCCTGCAGGATGGAATGGGAAAAAACCTAGGATAAAGAAACAGATTCTAGTACAACTAAAAGAAAAAGGGGGCTTAAACGTCCCTGACATAAAGTTATACCATATGGCGGCTTCATTGGTGGTGCTTTATGATTGGTACCATGATGAAAAGGCCCCTGAGTGGGCTATTCTGGAAAAGGAAATCTTGGGGGTGCAAAACAGAAATGAAACGTAAATCAATCTAATGCTACTCTAAATAAATTGAAAAATAGGGTTGCCGTGCAGCCCTTCATTCAGCTGCCAGCAAGCACCTGAAGCAGCCGCGTTTCTCTGTCTGGCGGCCAGGTCATCGGGAGCGGGGACTGCGGATCGGAGAGCGGTGGTGGAGCAGCTGAAGGTGGTGATATCAGGAGAGGCTGGGGCTGGAGGATCGATGTCTCTACTTTGTGTGTATGGGGGGCACCGGCTCTTCCAGGAAGGCAAAAGGGGGGGAGGTTTGCTGTCAGTGGGAGGGGCAATCATTCATTTGGGGAGAAAGTGTTGGGGGAATACCCCCCTCCCACTCACAAGTTGCCTCCATTTTGTGTCCATAGGGAGTCTGTAATGAGAATACCCTCTCCCCCTGCCACTCACACATTTCCCATCCTCCTCCAATTTGGGGGTTTGGGAGATCGTAGGGGGAATACCCACCCTCCCACTCAAGTTCACATCCCTCCTCCAGTTTGTGGCCTCCCCATTTGGGGATAGGGAGATTGTAGGGGAAACTGCTGTTTCCCACCCCTCCTCCAATTTGTCCCATACCAGGGAATATGGGCAGGATAAGGAAGGGCCAGGGGGCTGGCAAGGCTGGTGGGAAGAGGGGTACAGTGAGGTGAAGAGGCGAGGGGGCAGGGGGAAGCATACAGAAGCTGCCCTTCAAGACCCTCCTCCCCATTCTGCGGTGGGGTCTCTTGGGGAGGGGCTGAGGCAGTTGGATGGGGCCCCACAAGTGGTTGTGGGAACCAGAGAGACTGGTCTTGGCCTTGCTCTGGGGGCAGCTATTCCTGGGATGGAGCTTGGGGTTGCACTCACGGGTGCCTCGGCTGTCCAGGGGGTCCCTCCTGCCTGGCTTCAGGAGGGTCATGGGCAGGCCTTTTTGCAGTCCATAGAAGTGAGGATGGCTGGGTGGAATAGTGTTATGACCCACCTGACAGTCTCGGGGTTATGGGAGCGAGCTGGAATTCACCCGATCATTCTTTGCAGCATAGTGAGGCAGCAGGGCCAGGTCAGGTCAGGCCGGCGCTGGAGGCACTGGCAAGGAAAGTGGACAGAATGGAACAGCAGATCACCAGGATCACCCAGCTGCTGGAAGGAGGCACCAGGCTGAGGGCTATGGCACCATCGATGCCAGTGGCTGGGGTGCAGCAGGTGGCAGCTTCAACTACACCAGTTGTGGGTGATGGTGAGTATCTTGTGCCCCTTTAGGGTACAGCAATGCAAGGGCAGGTAGGGGTCGGAAGCAGTCAGCCTGGTCAGAAAGGGGAGGTGCCCATTAGTAATGGGCTTAGTGGGGAGGCAGGCAGTGGAGCTGTGGGATCCTTTGCAGGGACACTGGCGGTGCAGCAGGGTCTGGTAACAATGGGGCAGCCGAATGCTGGGACGGGCCAACTGCTGGTGCAGCAGGACCTGAACAGGCTAGTGTGGGTGGATAATGTATGGTGCCCACGGGCATCAGTGCTGCAAGGCAGGACGGCCGGGTTTGAGGTGAGCAGTGTGGTTCAGGTGGTTCAAGTGGGAGGGGCGAACATCTCAGTCCCATCGGCTATGGCTCTGGTTGCTCCGGGTCAAAGTGGGATAGCCTTGGCAGGGTCACAGGCATAGGAGGTCCCTCCTTTGCAGGGCAGGTATGCCAGGGTCTCTGCCCCACTTGGGGTACATCTGCTGCAGTCCAGAGGGAAAAGATCTGGAAGGGTGATTACATAGATTTGTTCGCCATCCTTTTTTGTGACCCAGTTCCTGACCCTAATGTGTGGCCTGAGCCAAAGGAGTATGAGAGAGCAAAAAGGTGGAAAATAGATAGAAATTGGACCAACTGGGAGTCAGCTTTCATTATCTATGCGGGAGTAGTTATGCAAGCCTTTCCAGAAAGGGCAGTAGCCTTGTGGAAATATTTTGACAGCGTTAGGCGAGCATATCTAACGAAGGAAGGCTTCGGTTGGCTCAGATATGATGAGGCATTCCGTCAGCATGCAGCCATTACACCCGGGTTGCGGTGGGATTTGAAGGACCATGACCTCTGAAATGAGTGTATTCAGGGAAAGGATGTGATGCATGCAGATAGTGGGCATATTATCATTAAGGGAGATGCCCAACCAGTGGATAATTTTCGTGGTGAACAGGGCAAGAAGGAAGCGCAATCCTTGGCCTGCTGGGACTTTAACAAAAGCAAGTGTTTTTGTTCCTTTTGCAGGTTTAGACACGTATTCTTCCAGTGTGGGAGGGGGGGCTCACCCTTCCGTCAATTGTCAGCGCAGACGGGGGGCAGGGCAGAGAGGCAAGCGTGGATTCTAACCCAGTGCAGGCAGAGGTGGGGGCTTTCCCAGTCTACTGCGGGTAAGGGTGCCAATGCCAGTTAAATGGTGGGTGCTCGAGAGGTTGTTATGAGTTTATCCTGATCTGGGTCAGGCAAGTTGTTAATGGTTTTAGGTTTGGTTTTCAAATTCAGTTTGAAGGGAAGAGGGAGCACATGGTGGCTTGGAATCTGAAATCGATGATGGGCATGGAATCGGTGGTAGAGCAAAAGATACAGAAGGAGTTAACGGAAGGCCATGTGGCTGCCCCTTTGAATCCTTGCCTATGGGAAATTTGAGATTGTCGCCATTGGACATAGTACCAAAGAAGGCCCCTGGGGAATACAGATTGAGTCATCATCTGTCTTACCCCAGGGGGTTTTCAGTGCAACGATGCAATCCCCCCCGAGTTGTGATCAGTCCACTATGCTTCTTTTGATAGGGTGGTTGAGTTAGCTAGGGATTGTGGTAGGGGTGCCCTTATGGCAAAGAGTGATGTTAAGTCTACCTTCCACCTCTTGCCGGTGCACCCAAAGGATTTTGACCTATTGGGATTTTTGTTTAAGGGCCGTTTTTACTATGATAAGGCAATGCCCATGGGATGTTCCATCTCATGTGCTGCCTTTGAGAAATTCAGCTTGGCTCTGGAGTGGATTGTTAAGCAATGGACGGGGTCACGTTATATGTCACATTATCTCGATGATTATATATTCATCGGCAGGGCAGGGTTGTGGGAGTGCAGCAACTTGTTGGATGCTTTCATGAGAATTTCTGAGTTGATTGGGGTTCCGTTGGTAGAGGAGAAAACGGAGGGCCCAGCTTCCAGTTTGACCTATTTAGGTATAGAATTGGATTCTGTATGTCAGTGTTCTCGTTTACCGGAAGATAAGTTGGAGGTGATTAGGAATGAAATTGTCTCATGACTGGGGGCCAACACGGTGACTTTGAGGGTCATTCAGTCATTGCTGGGAAAGTTGAACTTCGCGTGTAGGGTGGTAGTGCCGGGGCGCGCATTTCTGTCTCACCTTTATGCCAAGACAGCTAGGATCACCAAGCCACATCACCACATCAGAGTCACAAAGGAAATGAAGGATGTTTTGGGAGTGTGGCTGGAGTTTCAGCAACACCACAATGGGGTCAGCCTGTGGAGAGAGTTGTATTTGGTGGAGGCTGAATTGCAAGCTGGTGCGGCGGGGCTTGGAATTTATTTTCAGGGTGGTGCTCAGAGCAGTGGCCTGCTCATTGGCATGACTTTGACATATGGAGGGATTTGACGTTTCTCGAGTTGTTTCCTATAGTGGTGGCAGTTCATTTGTGGGTCAACAGGTTTAGGGACAGGAGGGTATTATTCTGGTGTGACAACTTGGCTGTCGTACATGTGGTTAATTCATTGTTGTCAAAATCTGAGAGGGTGGTGCAGTTAGTAAGAGTTTTTGTTCTATGGTGTTTGAAGCATAATGTAGTTTTTTTCTGCTAAGCATGTGCCAGGAGTGAATAACGAGATTGCTGATGCCCTCTCTCATTTCCAGATTCATCGTTTTCGGAAGCTCAGTCCAATGGCCAAGGAGAAGCAAGACTTGGTTCCCCAATGGCTTTGGAGCCTTGGATTCTAGAGCTGATAGAAACAGTGAAGGACTCAGTTTCCCCGGCTACTTGACGGCTGTATGATAGAGCCTTGAAGGAGTTTGGTGTGTTTGCTGTAGGAAAGGGTTGGTTAGTGGCATTTCCGATCCCTTTGCTGCAGGTGGTGCAATTTGGGATGAAATTGCGAAGAAAGGGTTTGGCACCAGGCACGATTGTGGCAAAATGGTCCGCTTTATCGTTGTTTTCAAAAATGGTCGGCCCTTCTGAGTTATCAGGGTTGCCTATATTGAGAGCTATGTTGGAAGCCTGGAGAAGGCAGGGGAAGGGTAGGGCCGATTCCAGGATGCCTGTGTCGCCTAAGCTGTTGGCTGATTTGGTTGCCATGTTGGCTGGAATTTGTAGTGATTCAAGTGAGGTGAGACTTTTCCAAACTGCTTTTATTATTGCCTTTTTTGCAGCACTGAGGGTTGGTGAGCTGGTCATTAATTCTCAACTGGACTGCTCAGGTCGGGCCTTACAAGTGGGGGATGTGTTTGTGGGTGTGGATTGGATTGAATTGTGCATTAGGAAGTCAAAGACTGACCAGATAGGGAAGGGCGCCAAAGTGGTGCTTTTCAAGTCCAGCGAACCGTTAATTTGTCCAGTTTCATGCATGGTTGAGTTTTTGAAGGAAAGACTGCGGGGATCGGGGCCGTTTTTTATACACCAATCTGGTCAGCCCCTAACTCATTTTCAGTTTACCGCAGTCATGGGACGTTGTGTGGCTGCGTTCGGTATATCTAGGAGGTTTAGTTCACACTCATTTAGAATCGGGCAGTATCTACCGCGGCTGAGGTGGGTCTGTCAGTCTCCGATAGTAAGTCAGTGGGGAGATGGCGTTCCGTGGCATTCAGATCATATATTCGCCCAATTCTCACAATGTAGATTGATGAGGTTAGCCGATTCATCAATGGTGATAGACGGTTTTTATCCTTTTCAGGGTTGCTGCGGCAAGCGGGAAGGAAGGTAATTTGGATTATTGGTCATAGTTTTGTTAGTTGGGCTGAGAGGAGGGCTAAAAATTCAAGTTGGGGTTCGCAATTGGGTTTATCCCCCAAGGCAATGGTAGCATGGAAAGGTAAGCGGGACATGCTCTGGCCCCAGCTGATTCCATTGCTCCTTGGTTGGGGTGTGGGACAGTCTCCTGGGATAATAGTAATTCATTTGGGTGAGAATGATTTGACCAGAGGGTCTGGGTTGGATTTGTCCATAATGGTTTGACAGGATTGGTTTAGGTTGAAGAAATTGTTCCCTGGGACATGTTTGGTTTTTACGGAGATGTTGCAGAGGATGAAGTGGCCTAGAGCCATGAGTCCGAGAGCGGTGGACATATCAAGGAAAAGGGTCAATAGGGAGATCAAAAAATGTATTGCAAAAGCAGGGAGAATCTGGCTTGTGCATGGGAATATTTCATGGACTAGGCCGGAATTGTATTGGTCCATCAGGGTTCACCTGTCTGAGAAGGACCTTGACATGTATCTGGGGAATCTGCAGGAATTCTTGTGGAAGTGTTTGGGTTAGGTGATGACAGCTCTGGGTGAGTTGGGGGGTGTTCAAGCAAGCTTTGCTGTTGAACTGGGTGGCGGTGTTCAGTACCATGGTGCATTTAAATGGGTATCTGAATTGGTTGGCATTATGGAAAACATCAGGTAAAGGTGGATGCTGATATGCATCCAGGAGATTGGACCTGGGAGGCAGTCAGGGGATGGGCTCCCCACTGCTATCCCAGAAAAGGACTGGCATCAGGGGGCCTATGGGAAGGATCTAAGCGGTCCCGACATGGTCACTTGATCGGCAGTTCTTTTGGGTATTGGATCAGTTCTGGTCCAGTAGTAATGGGGATTGGACTGGCATCTCCAATCCAAGTGGTCATACATTATGGTACTGAACGTGAGGATTGAGGGGCATTAGGGGTGGAGGTGATATCAGAAGGTTGGACTTAATGCCCAATCACTCTCCTTGTAATCTCACCCAGGGTTATCAATTCAGCCTGATTATTAGAGGAAGCACTAATTGTGCCTTAATTTGGGAATTTGGCTATTTCATTCTGCCAGGGGATAATTAGGATGATTTGCAGTAATTGGCTAATTGGGATAATTACATTAATTAGAAATCAATTTGGCAAACAGATTTTTTCCACCGTTCTCATTAAGTGGTTTTGATTGGTTTTAATTGGTTTTCGTTTATCAACAGGTTTTCCGGTTATGCTGGTTGTTTTAATAAACAGTTGTGGCCAGTTTACCCAAACTTACTGTGTCTGTGCCTTATTTCCAGTGTGTGGGCAAATGAAACTATGGAGGTAAATGTGTGGAAATGGGTGAAATAGGAGGAGGTTGGCAATGGATTTGGAGGTACACAAACTGCTGGGAGAGGGAGACTTCTGAAAACGCCTGCTGACAGGATCAGTGGCTAGTTCAGAAGGAGTTGGAAGGGGGGGAGGGCAATGACTTTTGTTACTTCCTGCACCCGCCTTAGCACAAGCCCCATTGGCTCCATGCAACCTAGCCCGTGGCCAATCGCAGACTGCGAAGCCAGTGGTCTGAGGAAAAGAGAGATGGTGATTGGGCAGGCTGGCTGCTAATCCAAGCCTTTCTACCCCTGGTGCCAGGATGTCTGCTCCTCAGCTGCACCCGACCCCTCCCTGGGCCTGCCAGACAGTTTTTTCCCACCCGAATGTACCCGAACTCATCTGAACAGGGCCAAACTGTTCAGGTTTTCTGGAGTTCAGTTTGGCCCTTATTTCAGTTGATCAAACGGGCCGAGTTTGGGCCGAACACCGAACGGCCAAACCGCATTCACACATCCCTAATGGCATACTCTGTGGAATCTAATGCTGCTGTGTTTGCTTATGAAATCATGAACAATCCAGTTAAAGCTGTAGGCAAACAAGGCGTATGCCTATATTCTCCCACCGTAAGTGAAAATTTACCATATTTGTCTTATTATGTAAAGCAATCCAGAGATTTTGGCCCTTTTGCACATGAGCTGCGGTGGGTGGGGATGGGTGTGCTGCTCCGGTGGGTGGAGGTGCATGTGGACCTGTTCCCACCGATGCACACTCACCTCCCCCCATCTCCACCCATGAAGTCTCCTCCAGTTTTCCGGATGGCTCCATGGGTGTGTGATGAGTGAAGGTGGGTATTGTTTGCGGGAGCATGCACATGCACGCGCACACCCCCACCGCACATGCTCTTTGCATGGACGAACCCCACCCACACTGCAGCGTTTACACAGATCTCCCCACCACACACCCAGCTGGGGGATGGGGGGGAATGTAAAAACAATCAGAATGTGGTCACCGTATTGGTTCCAAATGATAGATTCAAAGTTGTTTATTATTATTATTATTATTATTATTATTATTATTAACAAATATTTATATAGCGCCAGCAGTGTACCTGGCACTTTACAAAGTAATAAAATAGACACGGTCCCTGCCCCTAGGGCTTACAATCTGAGAGACAGGAGCTGGGGGAGAGACTTAGGAAGGGGAACAGAGGGAGAGACAAGGGGTCTAACATTCATGAAGATGCGAGGTCTCAAGTGCACATACTTGGCTTGGTTACGATGAGATGATATGGTTTGAATGATATGGTTTGAATTATGTGGTTTAAATGGATGGGTCAGTACCTCCTTCAGGTCAGTCTCCTGGCATACATCTGCCCTCTCTAAGGTGAGGAAACAATTTGGTTGGTTCACCCCTGGAGACTTGTGGAACCGAAGAAATTCCGGAATGCTCTCAGGGAGTTAGTCTCCGATCTTGATGAATGCTCGCTCGATGACCTCGTGGATCTTTAAATTGAAACACCTTGCAGACCAAGGCCATCAACTGAATGGCTCCTAGACATCCACTCCCTGAACACTGACAACGCAGGTCCCCCTGGTTTACAGAGGACCTGCGACGGATGAAACAGGAAGGGCGACGGTTGGAGCAATGGTGGCTCCGTTCTCATACTGAAGCCGACCGATTGCAACATAGACTTAGTTTACAATCCTATGCTGTGGCTATGCAAACAGCAAAGAAGAGGTTCTCTGCTGCTCTCGTAGTGTCTGTAGTCATGTCCAGCTCAGATTTTCCAGGTGGTGAGGGGGCTGGTCAGTCCAGCCTCCCTCTGCCTGGAACTGGAATTTTTCAGTGCTCGCTGTGACATGTTTGTTGACTTTTTTGTGGATAAAATCACCTGGATTCACCACAAATTCGATGTTGTACTTACTTCAGTGTAGGAACCAGAGGTAATGGACACTCCCCCCCCCCTTTCCTGTTTTGTGGAATCCATTCCAGTGGGTGTCATCCACTGATGTGGATGATGTCCTTGGGGCTGTCAGGGCCACCTATTGTGAACTGAACCCTTCTGACTGAGGTGGTCAATGCCTCCCTGAGGTGGTCAATGCCTCCCTTAGGGAGGGCAGACTGCAGGGCTGCCTCAAGGATGCAGTGATGCAGCCTCTTATCAAGAAACTATCTTTGGATGTTGACTTCCTGGATGGCTATTGGCCAGTCTCTAACCTTCTCTTTTTAGGGAAGGTTATTGAATGGGTAGTGGTTCAGCAGCTTCAGGAGCATCTGGAATGTGTCATTTTTCTGGATCCCTTGTGATCCATCTTTCAACCGGGTTTTGGCACTGAGACTGCACTTATGTCCTTGGTTGATGACCTCTACCATGAGTTGTACCAAGGTCGGTCGACCCACTTATGTTGTTAGCTCTCTCAGCTGCATTCAATACCACTGACCATGAGATGTTGGTGGCCTACTTGCAAGACTGAACTGGGGTGGGCAGAACTGTTCTTGAATGGTTCCCTTCCTTCCTGGCATGGATAATGCAAGATGTGGTCCTGGGTGATGGTTCATCATCTCCCTGAGACTTCATGTGTGGAGTCCTGCAAGGTTCTAATTTGTCCCCCCGCCTGTTCAATGTGTACATGCAGCCTTTGTATGAGGCTGTCAGAAGGTATGGTGTGCTGTGTCATCAGTATTCTGCTGACATCGAACTCTATCTCTCTTGTTCAACTGACCCAGTCCTGGAAGTCTTGGTGCTTACCCAGTGTCTGTGGGTTGTGGGGGATTGGATGAGGGTGAGCTGTCTGAAATTGAATCTTAACAAGATGGAGGTGATGCTGGTGGGAGGGGCTGAGGGAGTGGTGGCACCAGTCATTGATGGGCTCCGCCCTCCGTTGATCCCTCAGGTTCGGAGTCTGGGGGTACTCCTTGTGTCACAGTTCTGCCTGGATGTCCAGGTGGTAGCTGTGGCGAGGGGCACATTTCACCGATTACAACTGGTACAATGGCTTCGGCTGTATATCTCTGACTCTGACCTAGCAACCATCATCCATGCATTCATCACCTCAAGACTGGATTACTGCAACTCGATTTACATGGGACTGCCCTTAGTGATGACCTGGAGGCTACAACTGATGCAGAATGCAGTGACCCACCTCCTTATGATTACACCGGTGCTCTGGTCTCTGCAGTGGCTACCTATAGTCTTCCGGGCCCAATTCAAGATGTTGGTTTTTACCTTTAAATGCCTATATGGCCTGGGCCCTGCTTATCTGTGGGATTGCTTCATCTCATGGCTCCTTGTTTGACACCTCCGGTCATCTGAGGATGCCCTCCTTGGGGTGCCCTGGGTATCTTGGGTGACGACAATAAGGAGGGAATTCTCGGTGGCCACACCGAGGCTCTGGAACTCCCTCCAAATGGAATTCTGCCTGGTCCCGGACCATCCCTCTTCCTGTAGACAGTGGAAAACCTGACTGTTCTATCAGACTTTTGGCGACAGAGGTGAGTGATTCCTGGGGGGATTGGGAGGGGGGTGGGAGGGTTTTTAGCTCTGCCATGGGGATTTTTATTATAGTGAAATTTTTATATTGTTGTTTGTATTTTGGTTTTTTAAAATGCCATTTTATTTTCATGTTTTATAATATGTTGTGAGCCATCCCAAGCTGCAGTAGCAGGGGGTGGCCTAGAAATCTAACTAACTAAATAAATATCTTTTATTGGACCAACTGTTGTTGGTGAAAAGAAGAAAGCTTTCATGCCACTTGGGCCCTGTATGGCCCAATTGCTTGCTTATTTCCACCAACAACAGTTGGTCCAATAAAATATACCATTCAAACTACTTTTTCTCCATGTAAAGCAACTCGGCTTGAAAGGGAGAGCGGTGCTGACGGCCTGGGGCTGGTGCGGGTCCCTGCCCCAATTTCGTCAAGTGGTTTGCTGTGCCAAGAGTGTTGCCACTAGACTGAGGAGTGACTGTCATGAACTGAGACCTTATTGTTCAAGTGCTTAGTACCTACCTGACGGAGCCTGCAGTTTGGACAAGGATTGGGTGAAGGATCACTGTGGAGCAGACCACACCCCCATGGGAGGCTTTAACTCAGATTGCGCCTGGCTTGTGTGCCATAGGCGCACACCACTGGGTCACACACCTAAGGGCTGCATGTGCAAGGGCGAAGGACTTTGGAGTTTGGGGTGGGCATTGGGGAGCATAATACAGGGCACTGGTTATTGGTAGCCATATTGGAGGGTGGGGTGGGGAAGAGAAATGTGGACATAAGATTTGGGGTTTGCTGGTCTTATAAATATGGCCAGCGTCTCCTTTGGGGACAGCCCTAGAACAGTTTCTAAGAAGAGGGCTCATCAGTTGGCTGTGTTGCCGAAGCTAGAGGGCCCTAGCCTAAAAAAACCTAAAGCTACAGGACTTGGGTTTTGGGTTTGTTGTTTTGCTCCCTTGGAAAGAAATTCAGGGTTAAGTGTGCAGTCTCCAACTGGGTCTGAAGAGGTTTTTGGAAGTAAGGAGTTTCTAACTTCTGCCCTACATAGATCCACAAATACCATCAGATTGCTCGGGGACCAATGTGTGTTGATTAGTAAATTAATTGATACCTTATTTAAGGAGTAGCAGAGATGAAGGGAATGGTAGAAGGTATACATCAATGCCTTCAGGAGGTGGATAAAGATACAGAGACCATGATAGCACACTTGTTTGCTATGGCCCCTCCCATTCTTCTGCCTATGAGGTCAGAACATCTCGCTGCAATACCCCAGGATAAATTGCTGTGTCAGGTGAGGTCTGGCACTAGATCCTCCCACAGAATTAATAGCCAGTTGGAGCCAAACTCACAACCATTAAGTCAATCATGGACATCAAATCCTAAGGCAGTTTTTCTTAAGATCTTTCCTATTTCCTCTGCCTAATGGCGTGATACCAGCTTGGTATTCAAAGTTCCTGATTCATAGAAACTTGGTTACTCTCCTCCATTTTAAATTATAATTATCGGAAATTGAAAATTTTCATTTTTTACCCCCTACTGACCAAGCGTTACGGTTGGTGATTTATTTTAGTGACCCCGAGATTGTGGGAAAGATTAATGCGGATAGGCAGCTCTTGAAATCACAGGGGATACTGGTATCCAGGGGTTTTTTTGGCGCAGGTTTCGGAAGCCGATATAAAACAGGATCAGCAAAAAGGAGAAACTGAGAGGGTTAGGGTTGGTGGAACTAAGCAGTGTGTGTGTGTGTGTGTGTGTGTGTGTATGTGTGTGTGTGTTTCAGAATTAGATACTGACCCGGGGCTGCAGTGCCCCCCTTCTCCCTCTCTCCTATTGGAAGAGATGGATATAGGGACAGGGCAGGTCCCATTATTGGATGGTCAGTTGGGACAGCAAGAGGGTCAATTAATATCCTTACTTGAACCTATGGGTCAAGAAAGAGTGACCCAAAGTAGGCTTCCAGTTAAGCAAGACCTAAAGGATGGAATAGTGAATAGTCAACAGCAAAATGAGGGAGGAGCTTCCTTGGAATTGCAAGAGGTGCTCAAAACTCCCCCTTATGTTTTACCCTGGGTAAAGAAAATTATAGGGAACAGGAATCCTTATGGATTTCAACCTTCTACTCATTAGCAGTAGTAGACCAAAGTAAGGTTCTGGAAAGGCTGGGGTCCCTGCAGGAGCTGCTTGAGCATGCCAATCTGGCCTTGGAGCCTCATTAGAAATAATATTGTGGGTGAGGAGCCTATACAGCGGGAAGCAGAGGAGAACATAAATAGAGTGTCAGAAACTTTGGTGAGTCCCCTGGATAAGGGGAGTTGTTTTAATATTGGTCCCCCGGTTTCCAAAGAAGGGGGAAATATTCAGGGAGGGGCTATGGGAGCAAACTCTGAGACTGAGGTTAAATTGGTCATATTGGGAGGAAATAAAGTTCAGAAAATCTCGGGTTCCCAGGGCAAACCCCAGCAATGCCCTTCAAAATGACATACAGTGGTTAAGCCAACTTGGTCATTTGCCTCATGGAACATAACTGGATGGAAAAATAAAGCTTGGGATCCCGGTTTTGTAGAGCAAGTTAGGAGGTGTGACTGTGTATGTCTTCAGGAGACTTGGATGTTGGAAGAATTTTCTTTCAAGTATTTTGATGTGTACTCAACTAAAGCCGTGTCTCCTCTGAGGTCCAAAGGGGGGAAAGGGGGGAAACGCCTTGTGGCTCGAGTGACTAGGGGATTGTGGGGGTGGGATCTTGGGTCAATTCATTACCTGGTTGTCTCATTGTGTTAATTTTGTATTTATTGTGGAGGAGGGGGGTTATTTTATTCTGGTGTTATGACATCCTCTCTACTGTTGACATTTGTGGGGTGTAGAAGAGGATTGTCGGTGTGTTTATTGCCGCAGGCTGTGTGTGAGGGGTGGAGAGGGATTTGCTGAGGGGCTTTCATCTTCTTTTGCAGGGCTAGGGAGTGGGGTGGGGGGTGTAGGAGGGTTGGTTAGAGGGTTGAGGATGGGGGTCCTGGAGACTGACCCTGGTGGCAGCAGGGGAGGTACTGGGGGGGAGTGGATTGGGGGAAGGGGGAGGAGCCCACACCCCGTGAGAGGGGTAGCTGGGAGGGGGAGATATGGCCCTCCCAACCCTTGGTGGCATCAGGATGGCTGGGGGGTGGGAGGGAGG
>QEPC01002961.1:595021-619787 GCA_003113815.1 Sphenodon punctatus | reverse complement strand
GCTGTCAGCCTGTTCTCGCTCTTCCCCCCTCCCTTCCCGTTTCCCTTGTGTGGGCGTTCCCTTGTGTGCCTTGTGGCTTTGTTTGCCCTCAGGCGGCCATGTCTGTGTCCTGCCCCTGCCCGGTGCCTTGTGGGGGTTTAGCGCCCGGCGGGGGTTCGGCTGCACGTCTGTTGTGCTGCCACGGCCCGCGATGGTGCGGCCCAGTTCCGGCCCATGGTCCCGTTCCCGGAACGTCTGTTTGGGTCGTTTTCCCACCCCCGGCTGTGGTTGCGCTGTTCACCCCCCCTGGTGGTTCACTGTGGTGAACCGGCCGCCCATAACGTCTGAAAATACCCTGAGAATTATATTGATGGTGGCTAAGAAAAGCATTTTGCAGGATTGGTTTTTTTCCTTTAAAGATTCCCCCTTCGGATATATACCCAAAAGTGCCACTTCAGGTCTAAAGGGAACCAGTGTCCCTGCTAGTTGATTTATCACTTTCCAGACCCTGCCCCCGAAGACCTGCACCTTGCTGCAATACCACCAGCAGTGCAAGTAGTCCCCCCATTCTCCGCAACTCCTCCAGCAAAGCACTTTACCCCCTGGCACTCTATGACTTGTTCTATCTGGGGTTATATAAAACCTCATGGTCAATTTTATTTGAGCCTCTTTGATTTCTAAGGAGGAGGCACAGTTGTGCATGTGATCCCAGATAATTTTAGCTTCTTGTTCCCCTAACTCGTTTTTTACATCTCTGCTACACTTTTCAAGGTAGGTATTCCTGTGGCTGTAAAGCATAGATTTAAGTTCCTTATATAGTCTCCCCATTCTTCCGGCTGTTTCACTTTTCTCAAAAAATAGTTTTTCAATTCTGTATGGCTCCCTCCCAAAGTTATCCCCCACTTGCTGGGCTGTACATAAGTCTTTTAATTGCAAGTATTGGAAAGTCTCCAGCTTTTGTTGTGTCAATGTCTCCAAATAAATTTCCCCTTAAGGAATAATTGGTGCATTTTAGTTACCCCTCTCACTTTTAAGATGTTTCTCAGATCCAGAACCAGTTGTAGTGATTTGGCCTCCTTCGTATCAATGGGGGTGTATGGGGAATTCCCTGGCACAATTTTTGCCTTTTTTTGAATTTTCCTCCAAATTCTTAATACTGATGTATTAAGAAGGGGTGTTCTTTTGCTAGGGATAGCTGACCCTCATTCAAGTCCAAAATTACATTTCTAAGCGAATCCACTTGCATTAACATTCTTTCTAGCTCCACCCAATCTTGGGCATCTGATTGTAGATACCAATCTGAAAGTGCACCCAGTACTGCAGCTTTGTAGTACACTTTCAGGTCTGGTATATTAATCCCTCCTCTATCCCTCATTTTCATTAGAGCTATTTTTTTCATCCTTGGTTTCCTGCCACTCCAGATTAAATTGTTCAGCAGGCGGTCTCATTTCTTAAAAAAATGTATCTGGGAGTGGTATCGGTATTGTATTAAATTTATATAAAATTTTTGGAAGTGATATCATTTTAAATAGATTTATTTTCCCCAACCATGTCACCATCAAATTTTACAAATCCTCTGTATTTCTGGGTAGAATTATCCCCAAGTATTTTAATCCTGCATTGCTTATTGGAAAGGGAGAAGTTTTTGCGAGATGTTGTTCCTGCAGTTTATCCCTACCAAATGCCAGTGTGTATGACTTTCCTCTGTTTATTCTATACCCAGAGATTTCACCAAAATCCATAAAAACGTTTAACAATTCTTTGCACGAGCTCTCTGGACCAGAAATATAAAGCAGTGGGTCATCCACAAATAGAGATAGCTTATGTTCTTTCCCTCCAATTTTCACCCCTTTGATTTTCTCATTTTGGCGGATCGCATTCGCCAGCACCTCTAAGACAATATTGAAAAAGGAGCAGAGAAGGGGGCACCCCTGCCTGGTTCCCCTCTGTAACTCAAATATCTCAAAGAGTTCCCCATTAATTAAGATTCTAGATTGTGGGTTTTTGTATATGACTTTGATCCATTCTAGGAAGTTCCCTTCAAATCCCATTTTTTCCATTGCGAGAAAAAGACAATCTAATTCAACCAAATCAAAGGCTTTCTCAGCATCCACTGAGATTATGGAGGCCGGGGTTTTATTAACTTCTAAGTTGTATTTTATATTTATCGCCTTTTTAATATTATCTTTCCCCTGTCTCCTGGGGATGAACCCCGCCTGATTGATATGAATTACTTCCCCGATTATTGACTTCAGTCTATTAGCTAATATTTTTGCAAATAATTTGTAGTCTGAATTCAGTAGGGAGATCGGGTGACAGCTGCCACATAATTCCACTGGCCTGCCTGTTTGGGGATCAAGGTCACAGTAGCTAGGTAAAAGTTCTGGTGCATGGCTGCTTCTTTCCAAATTTTATTAAATGCGTTGGCTAAATGTGGGGCAAGTACCTCTTGGAAGACTTGGTAAAATTCATTCAGAAAGCCATCCAGGCCACACGCTTTGTTTTTCTTTAGTGTGGCAATTGCCTCTAGGACTTCCTGCATGGTTATTGCTGTGTTTAAGAAAGCCTTTTGGTCTTCTTAATCTTAGGAATCTTTATAGTATTTTGGAACCTTTTTCTTTTTTCTTTTTGGGGCCTACAGGATGTGTAAACTTTTTTGAAAAAATCCAGAAAGGCCATTTGAATTTGCTTTGGTGCCCCTAAATTGTTCACCTTGTGCACTCTGCACTTTTGAGATAAATGTCTTCCTTTGCTTGGATTTGACTAGGTTGACCAGTGCTTTGCTGGCCTTATTTCAAAATTCATAATAGTGGAATCTTAGTTTTTGTAGTTGTGTTTTTATTTTCCCCAGTTCTGCTATATTGATCACTTCCTTAGCTTTGAAGATTTTGTGTTGCAGCTTTTTTGAGGGGTTTACTTTATTTTGGGCTTCTAGATTTTGCAGCTCATTATATAAATCCTTAACCCCCTGTCTTTTCCTTTTATCAATCTGTGCCTGCAAGGAGATGATTTCCCCCCTAATTACTGCCTTGTAAGCTTCCCATAACACTCCTGGCGATGAGACTGACAGCTCATTTATTTCAAATAACTCCCTTATGTCTTCAAGAATTTGATCCCTGTTTTTCCCTTCATTTAAAATGAATCTTTTTAGCCGCCAATTTCCTCTGGGTCTCTCTGTTTCCTTTGGATCCTTGAATATGGAAATAATCGCATTGTGATCTGAGAGTACCACAGGTAGAATGAAACACTTATTACATCTTCTCAGCTCCATTTTTGAGCACAATACATGGTCTATATAGGAGTACATATTATGCACTGCCAAATAAAAGGAATATTCTTTTACATTCCCATTTATGTGCCTCCATAGATCCTCCAACCCCAATGCATGGAGCATCCTAGCTATCTTCCTTTGCTCTGCCTTGAGCCCCTCTCCGTTTGAGTGGTCTAGACCAGACAAGATAGTATTTAAATCTCCCTGCAATATAATCCATCCTTTGACTTCTTCCATCAATATGGAGGTGTACTTTTTATAGAACTCCAATTTGCCTTCATTTGGGCCATACATATTAACTAATGAGACTTGTAGATTCCCCAGTTTACCAATGACACAAAGAAATCTCCCCTCCTTGTCAGTTATAATTTTTTCTTCCTTAAAGTCTATATTTTTATCTAATCCAATAAGGACTCCTGACTTTTTTTTGAGTGAGCAGGAGGAGTACAGCCTTCCTATTTTAGGGTTGGACATTCTTGCTACATCCTTCCTCTGCAAGTGGGTTTCCTGCAGGAAAAAGATACTTGCTCCTTGTTCCCCTATTAAATTTTTGACCCTTTTCCTTTTCTGGGGGGAGTTTAGTCCCCTGAAATTAAGTGAGATTGTTTTAAACCCACTCATTGGACTTTATTCCTTTTTTTTTTTTATGTCTCAGTCTATCCCTTGTCCTCTTTCTTTTTTCTTTACCTAGAATTGTTTCCTCCCTTCCCTTGTCTTCCCTTGTATGAAACCCTTGTCTATGCAACACCTCTTAACCCCCAGACTTATTTAACGTCATTAAACCTGAAGATTTTTATTATCTGTTTTAGCTATAGCTTTCTCCCTGAAGACTGTAGTTATTAAAATAATAATTTCAGATGGTGTTAGAGCAACTAGGCGTGTCCTAACACACACACACTAGAATAAGGTTTTATTGTGCTCTTGTATCACCTGGGCAACATCCAGATTCCACATCAAGTTCAGTCCTATATGGAGAATAACAATGACATTCTGTTTCTGACATGATTTACATCACTACTGTAACTCTCAAATTACAAAGGAAAAGGGCATGTTGTCTTGATTAGCTGGCAAGAAATACTGAACCAGCTGAGTTATATTATTTCCTACACTGGGGACTAGGAACCATTTTTAAACAGTGTGTTAGATCTTGTTTGACACTGAAAATAAGTTCTTGAGGAGGGATGGGTGTTAAGGTCAAATTAAGGATTCAGGTCTTTTATGGTTTCAAATCTGTAATTTCTGTACTTATTTTCAGTTTTGTTTTTATAGATTCCATTTTCCCCAGTGATATTGGCCTCAAAGAGCTTGATTGAAGCACTGCCATTGCTGTGAGGGCTCAGGCAAGCTCCCTCGGATTGCACATGTGCAAAATGGCTACCGCCCTTAACCAAAATATCAGTGGGTGAAATAACATCACTGTAATTTAGGTTAAAGGCAGTGGCCATTTTGCACATGTACAAAATGGCCCTGGTGGCTATTTTGCATATGCACAATCTGGAGTATGGAGGACACTGTGGTGAGGGAGCCTTCTGGGAGCCCCCGTAGCAGCAGTGGTGCTTCAATCAAGCTCTATGAGACTGGTAAGTACACTCCAGGGCCCCAGGGGATGAGGATCATGGGAATATGGACCTGTAACTGGAAGACCTAAATTACAGGTTGCTGTGGATTAACCCATAATGGCCCATCCCGTGCAGTTGCAGATTTATCCAAAACCAAATTCCCATCCCTAATCTTGAGTTGCTTTACAGGATCTCCATCCCAAACACACATGCCTGACTTGAGCACAAATGCCCACCACTACCCCTGCCCCCTAAAAAAAAATATCTGACCAGACCAGGAGTTATGACAGAGAAGAGTTTATTTGGGAAACGAAGGGGGTGAGGATAAAATTACAGTTTGGGAAATGGCTATTGGAGATTGAAGATTTGGATTCTAGGATTTAAGAACACTTTCACACAACCATCTGAGAGTAAGGGAAGACAGCATGGGATGAATAACATGGACCCCATGTTTCCTACCCCACTCTCAGGCAGTCATACGAAAGCACCCTAAGAAGTAATCTTTACTATGGAGAGAGATGAACAGGAAGATACATTTGCCATACAGGGATGGGTGAAGAAGTATCATTACATAGCCACTAGCATACTAGAGGGGATTGAAATAGCATTGCATAGCATACTAGAGGGGATTGAAATCATAGCTTCCAGGAGGATAGGCAAGTAGGCCTCCTTGCCCATCTTTGCTTCTCATGCTCCTGCCTTTTTGGAGCACTAGGACATCAGAATGCTCTCCAAGGGGCATAATCAAGTTGGAAAAGAACCCCATTTTGGAACATGGTGATGTTATGATGTTCCCAATAGGGTGGAGCCACCATGGAAAAAAGAAGAGTCTCTTCACTCAACCACTTTCTGTCTTGATTGTATCCTTTGTCTCCCTTTGAGAAACAGTTTGGCAGCACCAATAATAAAGAAGGAATAAAGATAATTAAGATTCTTTGAGGGGCATTTGGGTAGGGAAGAGCATCCTCAGAGGTTGAGAAAGAGATCTGTTTAGAAAGAAGAACATTCAGAGGAAAGGAAAGAGTTTGTGGGGCTTGAAAAGAAAATATGAAGGGCTTATTTTGTAAGTCATTGAACAGATATGGTTTTGGCAAGAACAATGCAATTCTTTCTTGAAGTTGTGCAAAAACTGTCTTCTGTGGTGCTCTAGCAACTCTTCCTCCTATCATGATGGCAGAATGCCTGTACACCACTTTCACCTTTTAGAATAACATTTATTAAAGCTTCCCCATTTGGTCAACATTTATTTTATCCATCACAACTAGAGCTGCATCAGGTACTAAAATTAGTACCTGCAGGTAATGCCTGCATTTTCATGCACCCCATAGCGTTACTCAATGGGTTACCCAAGAACCAATCATGTCCCAAAATGTGAGCAAGCATTACCCAGAGAAACTGACAAGCCCCAGCTGGGAGAGTTGTAGAACCCAGCTCCTCAGCACTCCAGCTTGGACTTGTTCCTCCAAAGGCATTCCAGGGCTTTCCCCATACAGTGCTCTCATACGTGCTGTGACCTGGAAGCTGCTTTTAAAACTGACAAGCACCAGCTGAGAGTCAGCCTGTCTTTACAGTGGTCCGGTCCCTGCCCGGGACTGTCACATTCAAAGGCTGGCTAGCACTCCCCCTCCCCCCCAACAGCACCTGAGAGGTTGGGGGAAGTGGCCTTTGAAACTTACAAGCTCTGGCTGGAACTGGTGCAAAAACCAGTTCTGCAGTGATCCGAGATGGGGCCTGTAACTTTCAGTGACTTACTGATGCATTTGAGCAGCCCATCAGGTCTCAGGTGAGAGGCTGTGCGTGTGTGTGTGTGTGTGTGGTGGGGGAGGGAGCAGCCTTTGAAACTTAGAAGCCCGGCTGGGACCTCTGCGGAGCTGGGCTCTGCAGTTATCCCAGTTGGGGTCTGTAAACTTCAAAGGCTAACCAGTGCATTTGAGCAGCCTGTTGGGTCCTGATCAGGCACTGATGGAGCCTAAATGGGGCTGGGTTAATTCAGGCACCCCTGATGCATTGGGGGGGGAGGGGGCTGCCCAAATGTTTGGGTGCCTCGTTGCTGCTCTAATCACATCTAATGTAATTAAGGCAATCAGCTATTAGTGTGGACACCCAAGGCTTTAGTACTTTGCTGATGAGTTCTCTATCACAGATATCTAAAGATGTTTTAATGATCTTTAGATTAGCTTTACAGTGTATTCAATTTGCTTACTCCTTAATAGCTTGTTTGCCTTATTTTTTTAAAAAATAAATGTTTCAGGCTCATCGAAGAATAAAAAAATTATATTAGGTGCTTTATCTTGAAAATGAAGACTCCAGTAAAACAGACTTGAAAGTACCTCTCTTCCAGTGGCCACAGCTTTAACTTGCGGATAACCAGTCTATATTTAAATACATCATGCCTGTATTTACCAATTGCTATCTACGTGCTGTAAGTCTTGTATAATATTTTTAAATGAAATGTTTAAAACTTCCAAGAATAAAGTTTGTTTTTAAAATAAGCAGCTGTTTTCCAAACAGTAATTAGTGCTCACTTAAATAAGGAAAGAATGTTTATTCATTACAATCAGACAGAAATTGTAGGAGGGATTTGGATATATTGAAGGCACTTTTAGCTAGATTAGATCCAGACTTCATTTACAGTGTGAGCCTCAAGTTGTTTAAATCTTTGCACTGGTGTATGCCCCATTCACTTCAAGGCAAGTTATTTATTTATTTATTTATTTATTTATACAAAAAATTGTATCCCGCATCCTACTGCACACTAGCAGCTCAGAGCAGCGCAAACATAAAAACAACAATCAATAAAACCGTCTAAAACATATACAATATACATAATAAAATTTGGCAGCAGTAAAGGCAAAATATAGCCTCTCCCCAAAGGCCCAGTGGAACAACCAGGTCTTGCAGCATCTATCTACAGAAAGAGGAGAGGACCAGCGACAGATGGGCCTCCAATGGGAGGGACTTCCACAGCCAAGGTGTGGCCACCAAAAATACCCTCTCTGTCATCGCCACCTGGGGGACTTCGAGTCAGGCAACCCTGACAAGGGCCACAAAATGACCTGGGGCCTGAGGTGGACTCGCAGGTAAGCAGGAGCCAAGCTATTTAGGGCTTTATAGGTGATAACTAACACCTTGAATTGGGCCATGAAGACAATAGGCAGCCAGTGCAGAACACGGAAAACAGGTGTAATATGTTTGCGGCAGCCCATCCCCATTAGGAGATAAGCCACCACATTCTGCACCAACTGCAACCTCCAGACCATTGTCAAGGCTAGTCCCACATAGAGAATATTACAGTAGGCCAGTTGAGAGGTAATGAAAGCATGGATGTTGGTAGCCAGATTTGAACCCGAGAAATATGGCTGCAACCGTAGCACCAGATGTTTTTGTCAAAATGCTCCACTCACTACAGCTTCCACCTGACAATCCAGGCGGAGCTGTGGATCGAGGAGCACTCCGAGACTATGAACCTGAGCATCCAGGGGAGGGGGCAGACCCCGCGGATGAAGGAAGCCACTCCCCCCCAGCCGTACCCACCAACATCACCTCCATCTTGTCAGGATTCAGCCTCAGATGGTTCGTCCTCATCCAGTCCCCCACAGCCGCCAGGCCCCGGGTAAGCACTGAGACTTCTGGGCCTGGGTCTCCAGAAAATGAGAGGTAGAGTTGTGTATCCTTGGTGCACTGATGACTAGGGATGTGCAAACAGATCACGGTTAGGGATGGGTGAACGCAGTTCAGAAGTTCTGAGTTTGGCCCGAACTCAGCCTGTTCGGATGACCGAATGCGAACATGAACACGAACATACTGAACAGAACAGAACACCGAACGGCGAAATGGCCAAACAGTTTGGTCAGTTCGGATCACGTTCAGGTGAGTTCAGGTGGCAAAAAAAGGTTCACTGTAAGGTGACAGGGAGGAGTCACTGAGGAGCAGACTTCCAGGCACCAGGGGTGGAGAGGCTTGCAAGAAATGAAACTATCTGCCTCCCCCCTTCCCAACACCTTCTGAGCTATTCACTGTTCCAGAACAGCAGGCGTTGAGTAGGATTATTAGATTGCTTTAATTTTCATTTCAGTTTTGTTCTGAAATGAAACTTAAACCTTAAACTCAAACCTTGTGTTTGTGATTCCCCTCCCCATCCCATATAGATATAGATATAGATATAGATAGAGAGATAGATAGAGAGATAGATAGGTTAGGGAGAGTAGTTGTAGGAGCTAGCTTAGTGATAGAGATAGCGTTAGTGATTTAGTTTTAGTGTTTGTAGGAGTAGGCCTGTGTACTTATTAGATGATAATCCATTTAGTTCATAGCATTTAGAATAGTTAATAGCAGTTAGATTTAGTGTAGATAGATAGATATAATATTAGATAAAAAATTTAAAAAACCATATAAAAGCAAAAAAACCAAATAAAAAACAAAAGAAAACCATATAAAACCCAATAAAAAAACAAAAAACCATATAAAAAACAAAAAACCACCCATAACATTTCCCGAATGGCTGAACCAAACGGCCGAACGGCCGAACAGAACGGCCGAACAGAACGGCCGAGCCCCAACCCGGCGAACTAAGCGAACTGCCGAAACAAACGGACGAACCGAACACAGACGAACCGAACGGACGAACCCGAACCGTGATCTGTTCGCCCATCCCTAATCACAGTTCAGTCATTGGTCATTCTTTTGTTCAGTTCGGGAGCCGAGTTTGGGTTCAGTCGTTTGGTTCGGTGGCCCGGTTTGGGTTCAGTTGTTCTGTTCGGTGGCGTTCGGTTCCGCCATTCGGAAATAGGTTTTGGTTTCGGTCTAGGTATCATGTGGTTGGTCCCATGATCACGTCGGAAACCGGAAATTCAAGTGCGTACAGAGCTTGTGTGGAAAGACAGCATGTGTGGTGTGGCTGGCTGACTGTGGTGTTGTTTGCTGTGGTTTCTGGTTTGGCTGTGTTGGTTTGGCTGGTTGGTTGTGTGAGTTGGTGGGTGTTTTTGTTTGTGGTGGGCCCCCCCAAAAAATGAAGAGGGTGAAGCTCAACAGGGGGAAGTGGAAGAAGGCCAAGGTGGTGGAGAGGGTGGAGGAGGTGGAGGAAATTGCTGCCCCTGGACTTTCAGTGGTGGAGGTTGGCTCCTCATCAGAGGAGCAAGAGGGCACAGGAGGTGCTGCCAGGTTTGTACACTTTTTTTTTACTTTGAAGACAAGAAGAATACTATCCTTCAGAGCGAGCTCACTTGCGTGCGGGTGGGTGCGTGGGTGGTGGGCAGTCAGGCACAAACAGTGGGCATCAGTGGGTGGCAGCGAATGTCTGCCACAGAGAGAGGGGATGTGGGGGGCTCTTACAGCAGTCAGGCATGAGCTGAAGGAAGCACCCATCCAAACACATGCCAACCCATCCCTAGCAAAGGTCTCCTGTTACCATCCCAAGCACCCCAAGAAGGGCAGGAGTTGCATATACCAGCCAGGGTCTTTCTAGTTGCCAACCCTAGTGCCCCAAGGAGGGCAGGATTTGCACGTGCCAGCAAGGGTCACCAGCGCTAGCACCCCAAGAATGACAGGAATTGCACGTGCTAGCAAGGATCTCTCCATTTGCCATCCCTAGCATAGCACCCCATAGAGGGAGGACTAAGGGTATCATTATTTACTTAGGTGTTGTTTTTTTATGTGTTCCTGTTTCAGAGAGGGTGAGGATGCTGCCCCCCATGCTGACCACCAGAACCCCATTGAGGCAGAGGTCGCCACCGCCAAACAGCGGGCACATAAGATCTGATGTCTGGCGGTGGTTTAAGAAGCAGAATGGATTTGCCGTCTGCAAGGTAAGGCACGGGGACTGGAACAACAGGGAATACATTGCCCTATGACCTGTTAGGAAGACCCTGCAGAGAGATATTAGCCACTCACCCACTTCTGGAGACAGAACGCAGACAGGACTTGACACAGACCATTGGTTTGACACAGTATGGCACTTCTTACATTCCTATCTTTTTATGTTCTTTATATATGCAGCAAAACATTTAAAAGGGCCAGCCAGGGGAATACATCAGGGCTGATAGCCCATATTGAAAAACTCCATAGGGAGACAGTGACTAGGCAGCAGGACTCTGGCATGGCCATGGTGGAGCATTATTGTCAGAAGAAGGGGGGGAAGGCAACCCAAAAGTGCCGCCATGAAAACCCTTCCCCCTCCTCCAGCTCTGCTGAGGAGTCTACCCAGGAGGAATCTGCAGCGGCAAGGACCTTTCGGGATGAAGTGGAGAAGCCCACCCAGGACTTCCTGGATGGGGTACAGCTGCAAGCCTTAAATAGGGAGAACCGGCTTGTTGAAAAATTCCAGGAGGTCGAGGTGGAGAAAAACAAGGTGGAGGCATACTCCCAGTATGTCTCCGCTGAGATGGATGACCTGGAACTCTACCGCCAGTCAGTCTCCAGGTGGAATGCAGCCATGGCAGGGGCCATGGACTTTGCTATGGCCCATGGCTTCCAAATGCCAGAGCACGGGGTGCCTGCCGCTTGGCCCCATACGCCTTTTTGCCTTTCCCCCAGGTTACGGGGGACAGAGACTAAGAGTAGATGCGTTAAGTAATATGTTTCCTTTCTTGTTTATAATTTTTGGTTTGGGTTTTATAATGTTGTTCTTGTTTGAAAAGTTTTAATAAAAGTTATATTTGTTGTTACGAGCCATGTTTGACCTTTCCAATCTTTTATCCTTCTGTGTTGAAGTTCTGGCAGGTGGCAGAATCTCATAAAGCTTGTCGATCCCTAACAGCAGCACCTGGCACCACATGTGTAAGGTATTAACCCAAAGATGTGCCAGCAGCAGGGTCTCAACTTGCAGACAGCACCCCAGGAGGGTCTGGGCTTGTGTCTGTGTGGGTGTGTGTGACAGAGAGAAAGAGATACAGGCTACTTGGCAGTAGGCAGCAGGCAGCGGGTGCTGGTGGTCAGAGAGGCTCTTTTTTCAGCAGCTTCAGTGGGCATCCATGGGTGGGTGCGGGGGAGTAGGCTGGTGGGGGGACCAGGCTGGCATGTGGGCACCGGGCTTCTGGATGCAGTAGAATGGAATACATCCCCCAGTGACTGGAATGATGGTCCCAGAATCTTGTTAATGGTTCCTGGGACAGGCTGCTTCAGGTACAGTGGAATGACAGCCTGTGGGAGTTGAATGATATCCCTAGAATTAGTGCATGGTTGGGCAGACTTCATTCAATCATGAGATAGGTGGTAGCAGGTACAGGAATGCACACAGGCAGGCAGCCCCATATAATACGTTGTATGTTATTATTTCCATCTCATTCTGGTAGGTGTTCTGGTGGATGTGGGCACAGCTGAGAGCTTTCGTTGGTTCTGGCAGGTGGCAGGCAGCTTGAGCTGGATACACCTCTCCCCCTCCACCCCCATCTCGCTCGTTCTAGTGGGGAGGCCCCCCCCTCTCTCTCTCTGGCCATATAGTGCAGGTGACAGCATGCGTGGGATCATGTATGTCCCTCCTTCTAGCAGTGGGGAGACTTTCTCTCTCTCTCTCTCTCTCTCTCTCTCTCTTGCCTTGGCATGAGAGGCAGGCAGGCGGGCTGAGGCAGGCTTTGAGCTTGGCAACCTGGGCGGGCAGACAGGCACCTTGGCATGAGAGGCAGGCAGGCGGGCTGAGGCAGGCTTTGAGCTTGGCAGCTACCTAGGCAGGAAGACAGGCAGTGTGGCATGAGAGGCTTCAGGGCTGAGGCAGGCTTTGAGCTAGACAACCTTGGCAGGCAGACAGGCAGCGTGGCATGAGAGGCAGTAGGGAAGGCAGTCTGAGACCTTGGCAGGGCACTCAGATTTGCTGGTGGAGACTGTGCAGCAAGAGAGAACCAATCAGATAGTTGGGCCGAGATCATCTAGCCAGAGGCCGACTGCCAGGCTTACAGTTTGTTTCCCAAAATGCCATCCTGCATCATGCAGTCAGTCAGATAAGCCGTCCGAGGCCATCTAGTATGAGAGAGTGAGGGGGGGGGGCATGGCTGGCGCTGGGCATTGGGAGGGAGGAACAGCACCTCAGCAGCACAGCAGCAGTAGCCTTAGTCCAGATTGAGGAGGAGGAGCCCCATTCCAAGACTGCCCCTGGCATGGGATGGCGTGTACCACTGCACCATCAATTCTTGTCCAGGGGCAGCTCGGGGAATCCCAGAAGTGGAAGGTTCACCCTCAGGAAGAGCAACTGCTCTACCAACTTGGCCCCCAGTCTCAGGTGGTGCCGTCAGCAAATGTCTCCCACCACGGAGAACACCCACTCACTGGGGACACTCGTTGGTGGGCAGGACAGGATACCCCTGGCCACTTTCGACAGGACCGGCCACATGTTGGCCTTGCCAGCACAGTAGGCCAAAGGATCGCTGCTGGGATCAATGCATGGCTCCTCCTCCAGGTAGGTCTCCATGACTGCTGAGGCACCGTTGTACTCCCTCTGGTAGCTTTGCTGGGGTACCACCTCCACCACTGCCCTGAGCCATGCTGCTTGTCCTATTGTGCACGGCTCCATGCTCCCCAGAGTGGCCTGCACATAGGCTGAGATGCTTCTGCTACTGCTGTCAATAAGCTTGTGGTGCTGGTGGTGCTGCTACAGGTAGGGCTGGGGGCAGGGATAGACCCAGGGGTGGCTGCTCCCACTCCCACCTTCCCCAGGGGTGTCCTGCTGCATAGCCCTCTCTGCCTGCTGGACCCTGTCCACCAGCGCACCCTTCCAGAGGCCATAGAGTGTTGTCTGGCATGCCACGCTGTCCTTGACTCTGGGGTCCAGCATTGTTGCCAGGACATATTCTTCCCACCGCAGGAGCTCACCAAAACGCGCCCCCAGCCCTGACTTCAGCTTCCATGCCAGGTCAAGTGCCTCATCAGCCAGCTTCCTGTCCTGAGGGCCACAATCCCACCCCCAGAGATTCTCTTCTAGCCTCATGTGGACACTCTGGACCAGAGGGGTCACCTGGCTGAGGGTGGTAGTGGAGCTGCTTATGTTCTCTGTCACGGCCAGGAACTGTCTGAGTATGAAGACCATGTGAGTCAGGATCTCCCATTCCACCCCATCGTACCCTGGAGGTGCCCCACTGTCTGTCACCAGTTGATCCTGATGCAGGGCGGCTTTCTGCTCAAGAAGTCTCTCAAGAATCAGGAAGGTGGAATTCCACCGTGTGGAGACATCCTGGAGGAGCTGGTGCACTGGCGAGCCTTGCTTGGCCTGCTTCGCCCGGAGGAGCTCGCTGCCCTTCACGCTCTGGTTAAAGAACCCCAACAGCTTTCTCCCCCACTTAATCAGGGAGCTAAGGGTGCCTTCCCCAATCCCCTTCTACCCCAAGCCCAGAGCATCCCTGACCACCAGGTGAAGGGTGTGTGCAGCACAAGGGATGCTGGTGAATCCCCTGTCATGGACTGCCTTCAGTATATTGGCTGCGTTGTCCATCTGTCACCACACACCCCTTGGTGAAAGGTGCGCCTGGCGTGACCCACTCCCTCACCAAGGTGGTCAGGGCTGCCTTGATGTTCCTAGCGGTGTTGGGGTTGTCCTGAAACAGGGCACACCTATTCCCTGCTTTGGGACCCCTCCTACCACTCCCCAAAGCTGCTTCCGGGTCCTGCCACCAGTGCGCCATCTCCGCCAGGTAGGCACCCTGCACGTTTCTACTGGACCACAGGTCAGTGGTGAAGTGTATGGTGGCACCCCCAGACCCTGCCATCTGCTCCCTCACCCACTCTTTCAAAGCCCTGTACAGGTCTGGCACCACATTCCGAATCAGGGTGGTGTGGGATGGAAACTTAAATATATATTTATATATTTTATATGTATTTTATTGTTGGCAGCTGCCCCAAGCTGTTTTTAGGAGGGGCAGGGTAAAAATCTATCAAGTAAATAAATAAAAATAAATAAACTGGGGTGCCAGGAACCCAATCAGCTACTTGAAGCCCATGTCCTCTACAATGGAGAAGGGCTGTACATCCACCGCAATCATTTCACCCAACAGGTGCCTGGCTTTCTCTTGAAAGCCACGCGCCCTCCAGCTGCCGATGGTGTTGGCATCTGCCCCCACCCCAGCTCCTCCATGGTGGATTGACGCTGCTGGCAAGGCTCCTGCTGCTGTTCTTCCCCCCTAGCATGAATACCGCTCCTGCTACTAGAGGCAGCAGTTGGTGCAGGACGCTTGCCCACTGAAGGAGGTGGGCGACTGGCCGCTGACGTTGGGAACCCACTGAAATCCACTTCCCCTGCCTTCCTGCTTAGCAGCTGAGCGCTGTGGCATGATTTCAGGTGCCTCACCATGGCAGTTGTCCCAAGGCTGGTGAGCACCTGTCCACGTTTCACCAGCTTATTGCAGAAAGCACTGCACAGCTTGAAATGTGCCCAGACAGAATATTTCCCCCCCCCCTCCTGCTTTCTGGCTCACCCGGGTAATGCACTGCTGCTTCCAGAGCTGCTGGAAGGGGCAGAACTTGGTGGTGACACAGCTCTGCGAGGAGGGACAGCCATCGCCTCAGCTCCAGACATCTCCTCTGTGGACTAGTGTCTTCTTCTTCCTCACTGTCCTCAACCTCTCTGATGTCCCATGAAGGGGAGTACTGGGACCCTGAGGCTTGACTGCCCACTATGCTAGTGCCACTCTCCTCCCTGTGCCCCCTAGAGCTGCTACTACTGCTGCTGCTGCAACTCCTCTCCCTGCTGCCATTTCTCGAGGATTGGGAATCTAGCAGCCAGGGTGGGATCCACCAGCCCTGGACTGCTGGGGATCACCTTAACAATAGGAGACATCGGTGGCCCTGGAGGAACAATTGAAGCACCTGCCAGTGCTCTAGCAGCAGCAGAGACAGCCGCAGCCTCATGCCCTGCAGGTCTTCCAGTGCCCTGTGTCGCTCTGGAGGACGCTGGCAGGAGGCACCGCCGAACCACCCCAGACTAGTGCCACTGCTGGGAGCCTCTGAACCCTGTCTCCCAAAATCATGCCTGCGAACCTTGGGGCATGGTGATGGGCTATGGCTTCTGCTGCTGCTGCTGCATGCTGCCACTCCTCTGGCACGGCCCCTTCCACCACCTCTGCCACATGCCCCATTGCCCACCTTACGGGCAGCAGACTGGCCTCTCCTACTTCCTTTCTCCATGTCTTCCAACCAAAATGCACTAAAATATCAAAACTGAATAACTACACACTAACACTATTTCTATCTATCTCTATTAGGGATGGGCGAACAGAATGAAGTTCGGATGTTTGGATGTTCGGTCATTCGGTTCAAAACCCGAGTTCGGATTCGATGGTTCGGTTAAGCCGAGTTCGGGTTGGCCAAACTTGGCCGAACAGTCAAAAACAGCGAAACCGAAACTGAAACCGAACCCGAAACGAAAACGAAACGAAACCAAAACCTGATTTTTTGGTCCTGAAAAGACCTTTTTCCTGCCCCCGAATTCATCCAAACTAATCCGAACACGACCAAACTGTTCGGTAATTCGAGAGTTCGGTTCAGTCGTCCAAACAGACTGAGTTCGGTCCGAAGTCCGAACATCCAAACCACGTTCGCCCATCTCTAATCTCTATAACTAAGCTAACTCCTACTACATCTAGCTAGCTATCTAATATTCCATGGGGGGGGAACACAAAGAACACAGGGAGGGGTACAAAACTGAAATGAAACTTAAATCAATCTAATAATCCTACTCTAAATAAATCCAAAAACAGGGGAAGGGAATCAGGGATGGAATATGTAGAGGGAGAGAGAAAGGATTCAATGGCAGGGGGAAGAAGAACACAGGGAGGGGTAAAAAAAACAACAACACCTAAATCTATCTAATATAATCTAAATAAATGATAGTTAAGGAGATAAATGGGTTGGATGTCTGAAACAGGAGGAGGATGGCAATGGATTGGGTAGCTGGGATGTACACAAACTGCTGGGAGAGGGAGTCTTCTGAAAATGCCTGCTGTCAGGTAGGGATGTGTGAACAGAACGCGGTTTGAATGTTCAGACTTTCGGTCATTCAGTTCAAAACCCGAGTTCGGGTTCAGTTGTTCGGTTCGGCATTGTTCACTTCGGTTCCGAAAATAGCCCTATCGATACCCAAATCCATTTTTTTTTTCAGTATCAGTATCATTTGGCCCTGAAACCACCCCTGGTCTCCACCCCTGGTGCCAGGAAGTCTGCTCCTCAGCTGCCTCCCCATTCCAGACACATTTTTCCCACCCAATGTCACGCTTTTCCTCCCCCAAACTCATCTGTACTCTTCCGAACTTTTTGGAATTGTTCAGCCGTTCAAATGTTCGGTTCAGATGTTCGGTTTGGTCATCCAGACAGTCCGAGTTTGGTCCGAACTCCAAACATCCAAACTGCATTTGCACATCCCTACTGTCAGGAACAGTGACTAGCTCAGAAGGTGTTGGAAGGGGGGAGGGCAATGAGTTTTTTTACTTGCTGTGCCCACGTCACCTCAAGCCCCATTGGCTCCGTGCAGCGCAGTTCATGGCCAATCGCAGCCTGCGAAGCCAGTGGTCTGAAGAGAAAAGGGATGGTGATTGGGCAGGCTGGCTGCTACTCCAAGCCTTCCCATCCATGATGCCTGGAAGTCTGCTCCTCAGCTGTTTCCCCTCCTTGTGTCAGTCAGGGGTCATGTTTTACTGGTGTTTTACTTTTTTTTGTTTTTCTCCCGGGCGAACTCTTCTGAACTCGATCCGAAATGAACGAACTGTTTGTTCATTTCAGAGTTTGGTTTCGGGTTCGGTTCAGTCGGTTTGGGTTCGCGTTTGGATTTGGTCATCCGAATGGACCGAATTTGGGCTGAACTCCAAACTTCCAAACCGCGTTCGCACATCTCTACTGATGACATTGCACGCCGAACCCTCTCATGACCTCACCAAAAAGTTGCATATAATATAATAAAATAATAAATTAAGTTTAGTAGTTGGACACATGGCCGACACAAGTATAAAAACATATAGGTTGCATAAACACGTTGAACAGGAGAGGGGACAGAATAGAACTCTTTGCGACTCCACACATGAGATTCCAGGAAGATGACGTACATTCCTCGAGAACCACTCACTGAGTTCTCCATGCCAGGAAAGAGTGGAATCATTCAAGAACAATTCCACTCACCCCGGCCCGGTCTGACAGTCTCGCCACCAATATCTCGTGATCTTGTTAGCCGCTCCGAGCTGCCTGTGGCAGGAGGTGGTGGGGTATAAATTTTAAAATAAATTTTAAAATCAATCAATCAATCAATCAATCAATCAATCAACGGTATCAGATGCTGACAACAGATCCAGTAAGATCAAAATTGAGGGTCTTCCCTGATCCAATTCATGGCATAGGTCATTGACCAAGGCCACAAGTGTAGTATCTGTGCCAAACCCAGGGCGAAAACCAGACTGTGATGGATCAAGAAAACTGACCTGGTTCAGATGCCCCTTTAACTGCTGGACCACCACCCATTCAATAATTTCCCCTAAAAACGGAAGTTAGAGACTGTCCAGGAAGTCAACATTCAAAGATGGCTTTTTTAGCAGAGGCCGCAACACTGCCTCTTTGAGATGGCTCTACACCCTGCCCTCCCTAAGGGAGGCATTGACCACCCCTGCCAGCAATGGCCCTAGTGTCTCCCGGCTGGTCTTCATGAGCCAGGATGGGCAGGGATCTAATTCACAACAGGTGGCCTGAATGGTCCCAAGGACATCCACCGCATGAGCGGGCGATACCCACTGAAATTGATCCCACAACAACAGACATCGCAGGGCTTCCCGTACCTCTGATTCACCCACTGTCATAAGTGCAGTATCAAGGTCATGGTGAATCTGGGCGATTTTATCAGCAAAAAAGTCAGCAAACATGTCACATGGTTGTGTTAAAGGATAGTGATGGCTGAGGATTATGCCCTTAGTCATTATTTGCAACTTGAAAAACTATAGAAGGGTAACTATGTATTGGACATAGTGAGCCCGGCCAGGGGAGAGAGGATGGGGAGAAATACTATAGAATAAGAGGTGGCATGGCATGCTGGTACTATTAAGGTGCCCAAGAAGTAGGGATGTACAACTGCAGTTTGGACGTTCAGTGTTCGGCCCAATGTTCAGAGTCCGAACTGAACAGCTGAACTGAACGGCTGAAGCCCTGAACAGTTTGGCCCCGTTCAGATTATTTTGGGCATGTTCGGGTGGAAAAAACAGAGCTGGCAGGCCTGGGGGGAGAGGGGCAGCTGAGAACCAGACATCCTGGCACCAGGGGGAGGCTTGGACTAGCAGCCAGCCTGCCCAATCACCACCCCACTTTTCCTCAGACCACTGGCATCGCAGTCTGTGATTTCCCACGGGCTAGGCTGCATGGAGCCAATGGGGCTTGTGGTAAGGTGGACGCAGCAAGTAACAAAAGTCATTGCCCTCCCCACTTCCAACTCCTTTAGAGCTAGCCACTGATCCCATCATCAGACATTTTCAGAAGTCTCCCTCTCCCAGAAGTTTGTGTTCCTCCCAATCCCTTGCCATTCTCCTCCTATTTTATCCCATTTCCACACATATACCTCCATAGTTTTATTTATTTAGATTAGATTAGATAGATTTAGGTGTTATTTTTATTTTTTACCCCTCCCTGTGTTCTTTCTCCCTCCCCTCCATTGAATCCTTCCCTCCTCCCTGTATATATTCAATTCCTGATTTCCTTCCCCTGTTTTTGGATGTATTTAGAGTAGCATTAGATTGATTCATTTCTGTTTTGTACCCCTCCTGTTTGTTGTGAGCTGTCTGTGTTCTGCCCCCCAACCCTGTGTGTATATATAGAGAGATATATATTAGATATTAGATAGTTAATATAGATAGATAGTTGTAGGAGTCAGCTTAGTTCTAGAGATAGATAGAGAAAGTGTGTAGTGATTCAGTTTTAATATTTTATAGTGTGTTTGTAGGGCTAAGCCTTTGTAGATATTAGATATATTCCATTTAGTTCCATAGTTTTGGGATAGTTAATAGCAGTTAGGGGATAGTTAATAGCAGTTAGATATCTAGTGTAGATATATATTATATTAGATTACAAATTTGAATAAATAAATAAATAAATAAATAAATAAAATCTTCCTCTGCATTCTTTGGGTGGGAGAAATGGAGAAGGGAAGCAGGAGAGGCTGGTCTTCTGCCTGTAAGGCAGGCAATGGGGCACGTGGGCTGCAGAGGTGGCAGGGGCTGTGCCAGCAGAGTGGCAGCAGGCATCAGCAGCAGCCCAAGCCCATCACCACGCCCCAAACTGCACACGCCTGATTTTGGCAATCGGGCTTCAGAGGCTCCCAGCAGTGGCACTATCCGGGGTGTGGTTCAGCGGTGCCTCCTGCCAGTGTCCTCCACTGCCAGGCAGGGCACTGGAAGTCCTGCAGTACAAGAGGCTGCAGCTGTCTCTGCTGCGGCTGCAGGAGCAGGTGCTTCAGGTTTGGATGTTTCCCCAGGGCCACCAATGTCCCTGATTGTTGAGGTGATCCCCAGCAGTCCAGGGCTGGTGGATCCCACCCTGGCTGCTAGAGGCTGAAGTCAGGCTTCAGAGGCTCCCAGAAGTGGCACTAGGGGTGTGGTTCAGCGGCACCTCTTGCCAGCATCCTCAACTGCTATGTAAGACACTGAAAGACCTGTAGTCCAGGAGGTTGCGGCTGTCTTTGCTGCAGCAGCACAAGCAGATGCAGGTGATTTGGGGTCGGATGTTCCTCCAGGACTAACAATGTCCCTGACTCCCATTATTGATGTGATCCCCAGCAGTCCAGGGCTGGTGGATTCTGCCCCGGCTGCTAGAGGCAGGGCCCAATCCCCAGGCAATGGCAGCAGGGAGAGCAGCAACAGCAGCAGCAGCAGCAGCAGAAGCAGCAGCAGCAGCTATCCCCTATCCCCAGGGAGAGTGGCATCGGCATGGTGGGCAGTCGATCATCCTCAGGGTCCAAGTACTCCCATATGCAGGACATCCCTGTGATTGGGGATAGCGAGGCAGACACTAATTCTGTGGAGGAAATGTCTGGTGCTGAGTCAATGGCTGTCCCTCCAAGAGCTGTGTCACCACCATGTTCTTCACCTCGCAGCAGCACTGTCAGCAGAGCATCACCCAGTGCGGGTCAGAAAGCAGGAGGGGGCAAAAAATCCTCTGTATGGGCTCATTTTATGTTGGTGCGGGAGGATGATCCCAGGGAGGTGCAGTGCATTTTGTGCCAGAAGGTGGTGAAGCATGGGCAGGTGCTCACCAACCTTGGCACAACTGCCATGGCAAGGCACCTCAAGGGATGCCACAGTGCTGTGCTGCTAATCGGGCAGGCAGGGACAGTGGACACCAGTGGGTTCCCGACTGCAACAAGAATTGTTGTTCTATATTGTTCCCTTTGTTTTGACCAACCTGCAACCAAATTGCAGATTATTAATAAAGAAGTCTACATTACCAGCCAATGAGTGAAAAGGAAGTACAAGGAAAAATGGAGTGCAAAAAATGCCATGTTGCGTCAGTATTAATTTTGGGGATTTTAAATGGAGTAAAGTGGTAAGCAGGATCCCAGTAAACGGAAATGAAATGGCAGCTGAAACATTATTGAGTACTGATAGGTTCTCAATTTCAGCAAGACGTTATCAATAACTGGGACTTCAACAAGATTTCCCATTTGGGTAAAATTCCATTTCAGCCCCATGTAATTTGGTTGTTTAGGTTACTTAGCCATTTTGATTACTTGGTTTTGGCTATTTACACATATGCAATAGCACTGAAAAGAAGTAAATGAAATACTGAAATGACCAAAATATTGAAATAACCAAAATGGATATCTGACAAAGATGGAAACAGATATAGGTTCATATTAGGTATTTGCGAATGCGGTTCGGTAGTTCGGAGTTCAGACCAAACTCGAATAGTTCGGTCGACCGAACTGAACTTTTGAACCGAACTCAAATTCGACCAAACTATTTGGTTGAATCCGAACCAGTTCGAAAGGCCAAAAACCCCAGTTTTGAATGTATGAACTCGGTTCAGAAGTTCGGAATTTGGCCGTACTCAAATAGTTCGGTCGACCGAACCGAACTTTCGAACCGAACTGAACCAAACCGAATTTCCAAACTCGGTTCTGTTCGCACATCCTTAGTACATATCAAACGTACCCCTTGATCCTTCCAATTCCTCTAATTATGTTCTATCTGTCTCCTCCCTTTTGTCTCTAAGCTCCTGGAATGTGCTGTGTACACCCGTTGCCTTGACTTCCTCTCCGCCAACTCCTCCCTTGACCTGCTCCAATCTGGCTTCTGCCCCCTCCACTCTACTGAGACTAATCATGACCATAATCAAATAACTAATGACCTTCTCTTATCAAAATCCAATCGCCTTTACTCCATCCTTGTCTAGATCTCTCTGCTGCTTTTGACATCGTCGACCACTCTCTCTTATTTGACTCCCTACACACCCTTGGTTTTCATGGCTCAGGCCTCAACTGGTTCTCTTCCTACCTCTCTGACCAATCCTTCAATGTGTCTCCTGCTGGTGCCTCCTCTACTTCTCTTCCCCTCTCAGTTGGAGTTCCCCAAGGCTCTGTCCTTGGCCCTCTTCTCTTCTCTCTATACACTCTGTCCCTAGGCAAACTCATTGAATCTCATGGCTTCCAGTACCATCTGCATGCTGATGATACCCAATTCTACCTCTCCACCCCCCCATCCAGTCACGCCTCACTAACTAGGGATGGATGAACGCTGTTCGGATGTTCGGAGTTCGGACCAAATTCAGTCTGTTTGGACATCCGAACCGAACGTCCGAGCCAAACTCATTTGAGAGCCAAACTCTCAAATGACCAAACAGTTTGGTCGTGTTCAGATTAGTTTGGATGAGTTCAGGGGCAGGAAAAATGTCTTTTCAGGGGGGAAAAAAAATTATGTTTCTGTTTCTGTTTCGGTAGCGCTGTTTTTGATTGTTCAGCCAAGTTCGGTCAACCCGAACTCGGCTGAACCGAACCATCGAACCCAAACTCGGGTTTCGAACCGAACGACCGAACATCTGAACATTAAAACTGCATTCTGTTCCCCCATCCCTATCACTAACTGCCTCTCTGACATTTCTGCCTGTATGGCTCATTGTCAGCTCAAACTTAACATTGCTAAAACCGAACTCCTCATCTTCCCCCCCTAATCCTTTGTCTCTCTCTTCCTTCTCTGTCTTCATTGATGGGGTCAACATCCAGTCCATCCCTCAGGCACATAGCCTAGAATTCATCTTTGACTCCTTTAAACCTCAGATCAATTCAGCTGCCAAATCCTGTCTCTTCTCTATGCACAACATCTGTCCTTTCCTCATTGTTTCCTCTGCTAAAACCCTTGTCCATGCCCGGGTCATCTCTCGCCTCGACTATTGCAACCTCCTTTTCATTGGCCTTCCTTGCTCTCACCTTGCTCCTCTAATTTCTGTTCATTACTCTGCTGCCAATGTCATTCACCTTACCTGCTGCTTTGACCACGTACAATCCCTCTTCTCCTCTCTCCACTGGCTCCCTCTTCCTAATGTATTCTGCACAAACTTCTGGTTTTTTTTACCTACAAGGCTCTTCATAGCCTTGCTCCCCCCAATCTCTCAGCATTCATTTTCTGCTATACTCCTGTCCAGCCACTCTGCTTCTCCTTGGCCACCACCCTTGCCTGCTCACAGCTCCCCTGCTCCTCAAAATGCATCTGCCCCTTTTCTCTTGTAGCCCCCATGCCTGGAACTCCCTCCCTGAACACATTAGCTTGGCTTCCTCCCTCCAAATCTTCAAATCTCTCCTCAAAACCCACCTCTTCCATCCAGCTTTCTCTGGCTCCTCATTCCCCTCGCCCCCTTGCTGACTTATCCTGAATCATCATATCTTGCATAACATTAAATGAGTAACTACACCTTTGTAACTAAGCCAAGCATGTGCACTTGAGGCCTCATGAGTTCATGTATGTATCCTTGTCTCTTCCTCTGTTTCCCTCTCACTTTATCTCCCCCCACCCCCACCTTGTCTCTCTTAGATTGTAAGTCCTCTGGGACAGGGACCATGTCTCTTTTTTACAATTGTAAAGTGCCAGGTAGATCGCTGGTGATTTAGAAATGCTTAATAGTAATAATAATTAATAATATCTGCTTCACTGAAAGAAACTGAATAAAAAATGTGTCCCATATTTGTTTCATCTCTGTTCACTACACTTTGTCATATCCAGTGACGCTTCATACCAACTGGATAGCTAGTGCCCAACATATGAACAAGCTCTGTGAGATCTAAGGGATTGTATACACCATGGCTTGTACTTTTAAAAAAATTTAAACCTCTTAAAGTTAAAGAAGCTTAAGGATCCAACCTCACTATATCCTTAGGTATGATGCTTGTACTATCCCCCAGAGATCACTTACTATCATTGGCTTATACAGGTATATATTCCACTGTTCAGTCAGTGCAGTCTTCTTAGCTGGGTCCATGAAATTCAGTGTCCACCTACATTCTCTTCTGGTTTAAGAAAGGAAAATTTATACATAGACTGCTTGCATAACTGTCCTAACTGAACTGATCTAGAAGGAAAGATAGTGGAACTAGATAAGATGAAGGAGCCTACTGTAAACAATAGGGGTGGGAAACCGGTAGAATCCGGTATCCGATAATGCCGGTATCGGGCGTACCGGCATTATCGGATTCGGCCCGGTAATCTGGACCCCGGTACCGGATTTCGGGGTACCGGTTTTTTTACATTGCAGCCATTTAAAAATGGCTGCAATGTAAAAAAAATTAAAGCCCCAGCTAAAAAGTTTTTTTTAAAAAAACCCTCCCCGAGTCCAGGCTGCGCGGGTGGAAGGGGGGACACCCCCCACCCACCCTGCCCAGCCTGGATTTTTGTTTTAAAAAAGACAGTAAGCAAGCGCGACCCCAAGGCGAGGCGAGCCCACCCCCCAGCACCAGCGGCCGCGGCATCCCCGCAGCCGCCGGTAAGTATGACCCTGACCCGATCCCTGGGGGGTGTGTGTTTAACACCCC
>QEPC01002961.1:577769-594482 GCA_003113815.1 Sphenodon punctatus | reverse complement strand
GGGAGGGGGAGGGAATTTAATTTATTTCATTGGTTTCAATGGGGACACAGCGCCCCATTGAAACCAATGAAATAAATCCGGTACCGGTATACCGGCTTTAAACCGGGAATCCGGTTTTCGGGGAACCGGTAACCGGTAAATCCGGTAACCGGTAATGGGCCCGGGGTCCCACCACTAGTAAACAAGGATGAAGAGTTTTCACAGGATTTTAATACATGTTACTCCCAGAATGTGTTCAGGTTTAGGAGAGTTCATCTGCAATATTTCCTATTAGTTACAAACATGAATGGAGCTCAGTTTGTGTTTGTAACTAATGTTATTAAAACAGATGATTAAGCAAACAATTATCATCTGCTTTCATCCATATTAATTTTAAACTAAAACATATTATAGTAAAAAAAAACCTGTGCATGTGTAAAATGGTCATCCAGGCCATTTTTTGAATGTTCACCCTTTTCCAAAATGATGCAAAAAGACGGTCCCGAAAAATCCTGAACAGTCCCTAAAAGTCCCGAAAAATCCCAGACATTTTTCAGAAGGTCCCAAAAAATCCTGAAAAGTGCCAGAAAATGATAGAAATAAAAGAAAATTACCAGCACCAATCTTGCAATGGCAGAATCTCAGAATCGCTGACCAGTGGGAAAATACTGGTGAAAGGTCTCAAGGTTTCAAAAAATGTAGGTATTTCCCGATGGGACAGGATCACTTGCTCTGGTCACAGTGCTATGTACTAACTCGTGGGTAGCTAGCTGATGGTACATGCAGTGACTACCTATGAGTGGTTAGGGAGTTAAAGAGCCTAGGTGGGTGAGGATGAGGAGGAGTGGCAGCAGAGTGGCAGCCTGGTGAGTTCCAGAGAAGTGGCAGCCTGAGCACAATGGTGGCATCAGCTTTTGGGAGCATCAGCTCCATTGTTCCCCAGGATCTGTTGCCATCTCTGCCTTTTCTGCTGCTGTCATTTGCTGCTCCCTAGCACCTGTCACCAGTAATGCTGCTCCTGATGGGGCCATGCTCTCCTCACTTGGCTCCAGGAAGAGCTGAAACATATTTGCTACCTATGGCTAATTCCTGCATTTTAATGTATTCTATTGGGTGCCCGATCAGTACCCAAGTACTGAGTTGGGCACCAAAGTACACCAAATTACTGGGTATTATCCATTGGTAAATGGTAAATCAGTACCAGAACATGGAGAAATCAGGATGGGAAGTCAAAAAACTGGGACAAAAAATAATAAATCCGTAATTCAATGGATTTGGGCACTACTTGGGTACGGATTAGTATTTGATACTGCTGGATTGGGTTGAGCACGCAATTCCAATGGGTATACCATTTTTGTGGGAACTCATTTCAGCTCTATTCTCCTACCCAACGCTTTTGTCTAAGTCATGGGTGCTCCGAGTGGTAGCAGCAGGTCCCTGGGAACATCAGCAGGTCCTTGGGAGTGTCAGTGGTGGAAGTGTAGAGCAACGGCAGGATGCTGGCACTCCTACAGACCTGCTGCTACTCCTACCACCACAGCTTGCTGCTCCCTGGGACCTGCCACTTAGTGCAACCCTGGACTCAGGTAAATGTGGGGAATAGAGGTGCCGCCAAGCCAGAAAAACTTACTGATGGTAGTGGTGTGCAATTCATTTTGGTTTTATTAGTTATCAAAACAAATGGAACCCCCTTCATTTTAATCAATAAAGCCCCCAAAATGAATGAATAAGTAAAGAACATAAGTTTGCCTTCATTTGTTTTCATTAAAAAATAAAATAAAAAAGACCTGTGCATGCACAAATGGCTACCAGGGCTGTTCTGCACATGCACTGTTCTTTTCCAAAATGGCATTTTAGAAAAGGGCAGCCTGTGTGTGCATGTGCAAAATAGTATCTGTGCAGGTGCAGACCAGCTGCCCTTTTCCAAAATGGTAGCAATGCTGCTGCTTCCATTTTGGAAAAGGGTTCACATGCACAAAACAGTCCAGCTGCCATTTTGCACATTCACAGATTAATTTTTTTTTAATTTTTAAAAAAATATTTTAAAACATAAAAGTGAATGAAAACAAACTTTTTTTTTTTAGCAAAAACTCAAAAACAAATAGATTATTTCACCAGAAAACAAAAACTAATATGAAAATTAAACAGTTAAATTCTGCACACCCCTAATTGGTGGATCTTTGCTACCGTCTGTTGCCTCCACTTGTCCCTGTTGGCACCTAACATCGGCTACATGTCACAGCTCCTTGCCCTGTGTAATAATTCTGAAAGCAATTCAGGTCCACCATGCTGGGCAAGTCAGTAGCAAGTCCGTAGTCTGCTTCAAAATTTGCACTAGATGTGTGATACAAACCTAGTGTAATGGGTAACAACACCCACAGTTGATTATGCTTGCAGGTTAGGGTTGGGCGAAGGGTTGTAGGAACCATGCTTGTGTAGGCTTAACCAAAATTTCTAGGCTACGTCTACCAATAACGCCTCTGATCAACTGTGGAAAGTTGAATATTGGAGAGAAAATTCAACTGCTGTCATTATTAATTGTATATGCATCTGTAACTCCCCGCTTATTTGCCTGAAAATGTGTCTTGCACTGTATCGCTTTGGGCTTACTCAGCAGAGAGTCTGTACTCTTGACACAGCACAGGCTGATCTAACTAGACACAATGTGACCCAGGATTCAAATCGCACTGAAAAAGATTTGTTTGCTTAATAGATAAAACTAGGCAATTCCTTTGACAAGACCATTTGCAGCTGCCCTTTCAGATTAGAGATAACAATGCTTGCTAATAGGTACTTGACACCAAATCCCCACTGCATAAATGTTTATTTGTCCATTTGGAATACCAACATGATGGTTTGGGGGCATAGACTAGCTTCTGCTACATTCAGTACCAGTTGGGGGTTGCTGAAAACTTACTATACCATAAATAAGGTAGATGCTGATAAGATCTTGCCCCTCATTTCTCAGCAAAATACAGACTGTGCAAAAATGCATTTAAGATGTTGTTTGAGGGAATAGCACTCTCATAAGAATATAAACATAAGAAGTTCCATACTGGGTTAGACCAATAGTCCATCTAGCCAACATTCTTGTCTCCAACTGTGGCCAGCATCAATTTCTCCAGAGATGTACTCAATAGGTTATAAGGAGTGATCCATTTCCAGCTATTCACTTCCAGCCTCCTATTATTCATCAGGTCATGTTCACTAACAGCCACTTATAAACATAATAATAATAATGTCATAAGTAGATCTGAAACAAGTAGCCAAACTGCTGCTCGCAATATATTTTGCCATATAGGGAACGAGGATCAATTTCCTAGCTGTTTCCCGATGCTGATGTGATTTCTCTGTTCTCGCAATACCACGAGATATTTATTTATTTATTTATTTAAATTTGTTGTCCTGCCATTGCCTAAAAAGGCTCATGGCAGCTTACAAATAAAATGTAAACAGAACATATAAAACGTATATAAAAGCATATTAAGAAGTCCATAAAAAGAGTAAAAGTTTAAAACAACCCCCAGACCCTCCAACCCAGCCACAATCTCCCACAAAATTGACCCAATACCCCCTCCCAAAGTCCAACATCCAACCTCCCACTCACAACTCTACCCCAAGCCCACCCACCAAAACCCCTATCCCCTATGCCTGCCCACCAAACGCCTTTACAAACAAAAAGGTCTTACACCATCTTTGGAAGATTCTTGGGCTCAAATGAACCGCTGGGGCAAGGGAGTTCCATAACATCAGGACAGCAACCAATCAGAGAATGCCTCCCTGGGAGACCTCAAACAAGACTAACAGACGCTACCCACAGTGAGGTGCTCTTGGCTGATCTCAGGGACTGGAATGGGGCATGGAAGGACAGGTGGTCTTTCAGATATGTGGGGCCCAGACTGTTTAGGGCTTTAAAGGTCAAAAACAGCACCTTGAATTTATTATTTATTATTATTATTAACAAACATTTATATAGCACCAGCAGTGTACCTGGCACTTTACAAAGTAATAAAATAGACACGGTCCCTGCCCCTAGGGCTTACAATCTGAGAGACAGGAGCTGGGGGAGAGACTTAGGAAGGGGAACAGAGGGAGAGACAAGGGGTCTAACATTCATGAAGATGCGAGGTCTCAAGTGCACGTACTTGGCTTGGTTACGATGAGAATGACAGCAGGCAGGTCCATGTTGCAAGGATAAGGGTAAACCGATCGTAGGTATAGGAATAGTGGCTCAGCAGGATAAAGAGTCAGACAGAGCAGAGCGAAAGAGGTGAGTTTTAAGGAGAGATTTGAAGGTATGAAGGGAGGGGGCAAGGCGGATGTGGACAGGGAGGGAGTTCCAGGCATGGGGGGCAGCAAGTGAGAAGGGACGAAGGCGCTTAGGGGAGCAGGGAAGGCGTGGAAGGGTGAGAGAAGGGACAGAGGAGGAGCGAAGTGCACGGGCTGGAGTATGGAGGGCGATAAGTGCAGAGAGGTAGGGGGGAGCAAGGTTGTGAAGAGCTTTATAGGTGAAGACTAGGAGCTTGTGCAGGATTCGTTCAGGAAGGGGAAGCCAGTGAAGCGAAGAGAGGAGGGGCTGCACATGGTCGAAGCGACTGGCGAGGTAGATGACCCTGGCAGCAGAGTTTTGGACAGAGATGAGGGGAGAAAGGTGAGACCGGGGAAGGCCAGTGAGAAGGAGGTTACAGTAATCGAGGCGAGAGATGACCAGAGCATGAACAAGAGTTTTGGCAGACGAGACAGAGAGAAAAGGGCGAATCTTAGCAATGTTATGGAGGGAGAAGCGACAGGATTTAGCAACAGAGTCAATGTAGGGTTTAAAAGAAAGGGGTGAGTCAAAGATGAAGCCTAGGCTACGGGCTTGGGGGACAGGCAGGATGGTGACTCCATCAATAGTTATTGACAGTGAGGAAGGAGAGGAAGGATGAGGGGGGAAGATAAGGAGTTCAGTTTTAGCCATGTTGAGTTTGAGTTGACATTGAGACATCCAGGTAGAGATGTCAGAGAGACAGTTGATGAGACGAGCTTGAACAGAGGGAGAGAGAGAGGGAGTAGAGAGATAGAGTTGAGTGTCATCAGCATGTGACCGGAAAGCTATCATGAGTCAGTGCAGACTACAGAGCACTGATGTAATGTGCTCACAGCACCCCACCCCCAACAGGAGGTGAGCCGCCACATTCTGCACAAGCTGCAGCTTCCAAACAGTCATCAAGGGCAGCCCCATGTAGAATGTGGCAGCCCCACGTAGAGTGTGTTGCAGTAGCCTCGAGGTGATGAAAGCATGGATGTCAGTGGCCAAATCTGAATCAGAAAGAAAAGGCTGCAGCCTCCTCACCAGATGGAGCTGGTGAAAAGTGCTCCTAGCCACCACCACAATCTGACAATCCAGGCAGAGGAAAGGGTCCAGAAGTATTCCAAGGCTGCATACCTGATTGATCAGAGGGGGCCTGACTCTACCAATAAGATGAGTTCCAAATACCCTCCAGGCCACAAGTTCAGCCAATCATCATCACCTCAGTCTTGTCTAGATTCAACTTCAATCAGCTCTCCCTCATTCAGTCCCTAACAGTAGACAAGCCTCGGGTAAACACCGAAACTTCAGGGCCTGGGTCAGAAGAAAAAGAGAGGTAGAGCTGGGTTTCATAAGTATACTGATGGCACTTCACCCCAAACCTCCAAATGACCTCACCCAGGGGACTCTTGAACAAGAGGGGCAACAGAATGGAACCCTACAGAACCCTACAGGGGCAGTCTCTGGAGGATGATGAGCAATTGTCCATTACAACTCTCTGGCTCCTCCCTCAAAGGAAAAGTGGCTCCCTGCACCCCACCAGGTCCCTCAGTCATGTCAACAACACCTCGGGATCAACCATATCAAAGGTCACTGAACAGGATCAACAGGGCAGAATTTGCTTTGTCAATCACCAGGCTCAGGTTATCGACAAAAGTCATAAGTGCTGTCTCGATGACATACCCAAGGTAAAAGCCTAATTGAAATAGGTCCAGGAATCAAATGATATTGAGATGAACCTGGAGCTGTCGGACAACCACCTGTTCAATAACCTTCCCTAAAAAGGGAAAATTAGAAACAGGCCGCTAACTGGCTGGGGAGTCATCATCCAAAGATTAGGGATGGGCAAACGTGGTTTGAAAGTTTGGAGTTTGGACCGAACTCGACCAGTTCAGCTGACGGAACCAAACTTCCGAACTGAACTCGATTTCCGAACCAAAACAAACCGATTTTCCGAACTCGGCTCTGTTCACCCATCCCTAAAAGATAATATTCCATTTAGTTCAATGGGGTTTGAATTTCCGAACTTTGTTCGGAAGTTCAGAGTTCGGACTGAACTCAAATAGTTCGGTCAACTGAACTGAACTTCTGAACCGAACTGAATTTCTGAACTCAGTTCTGTTCGCCCATCCATACCAAAGATTGCTTCATAAGCAGGGACTGGGTAACTGAAGTTTTAAGAACACTGAACACCCTACCCTATCAAAAGGAGGCACTAACAACCTCAGCCAGCAACGATCTCAGCATCTCCCAGTGGGCTTTCATCAGCCAGGATGGGCAAGGATCTAGTTCACAACTGGTTGCCTTCACTGCCCGAAGCATGACTATCAGTGGATGATACTGATTGAAACTGATCCAAATAAACAGGACAAGACTGAGCTTCCATTAGGATACCATCCTAATTTACTAACTTGCCATTTACCATTTACCATGTACCATTCATTTATTGCTTACCACATTGCTGAGGGTATCATTTTACTTCTGGGCTTGTTGTTTCCACATTTCTGAGTCAATCACTGTTAGCCCACCTCTTAACCTTCCCTCAGTATCCCTAACCTTCACTCCAGCGCCTCCAGTTAGAATTATTGTTCTATGTTGTTCCCTTTGCTTTGACCAACCTGCAACTGGATTACAGATTAGTAAAGGAATCTGCGTACCAGCCAATGAGTGACAAAGAAGAGTATTTTCAAACGTTACGAGATCACGGTGAACCACTGTGAATACCCACATGGTGATCATGGTCCCGTAACGTCTGTTGGGGGGAACAGAAGTTCCCCCCCAGATGTTCACCCCCGTGAATCACGGGGGGGGGGAATCACATTCAACACGCAAACGGAGGTCCTGGCCGGACCATCTCCGTTTGCGTCTTGAATGTGATTCCCCCCCATGATCAAGGGGATCGTATCGTCTGTCCCCTGACCATGGCCCAGAATCATCGGCGAGATTCTGGCCCATGGTCAATGCCCCGGGGGGGCTGGCAGGTGCTGCGGCTGCATTGGCCGTGGCACCTGCCCATCTCCCGGAGGGTGGCCGGGGGAGCGTGGGGGGCAGGGCATTGAGCCACACGGCCCCTCCCCCGATTCCCCACCGGGATCTGCCGGCACATCTGTTTGATGGCCATTTTGATCCCAGCGGGAGATCAATGGGTGATTCTGTGATGGGGCCAATACTGACCCCGTCACGTCTGAAAATACCCAAAGTAAAGAGGTACCTCAGGGACCACCTCGCCCTCCGCACCCCAGAGCAGCTCCTTCAGTCGTCCGGGGGTGCCTTCTTGGAGGTCCCCTGTGTTAATTGGGGGGCCACAATGGAGAGGGCATTCTCGGTGGCCGGACCGTGCCTTTGAAACTCCCTTCCTGAGGAAGCTCGCCTGGCCCCAAGCCTTTTGATATTCTGGCAAAGATGTAAAACCTGGCTGTTCGCCCAGGCCTTTGGAGAGGGTGGGAGGGTGAGTTAATGGGGTTTTATCTCCCCTACCCTATTTTATTGTTTTAAATGTTTCCCGGGCCCTGTTTTAATACTTTATGTATTTTTGTTGTGTTTTAAATGGTTTTATATGTATTTTATATGCTGCCCCGAGCTGTTCTCAGGAGGGGCAGGGTATAAATCTAGAAATAAATAAATAAAAATAAATAAAATGAGTGCAAGAAATGCAGTATTGCATTGATATTACCTCTTGGTATTTGAAATGGATGGCTAAATGATAAACAGAAAGTCAATAAAGGCAAAGTCAGTAAATTAAGCAACAAAATGTCAGTTGGAGACATTACCAAGTGATTCTTGATTTGACCAAGACAGTATCTGAATTTTGACCAGATTTTCCATTCTGGTGAAATTTTGTTTTAGCCCTATGAGCCTCTGTAGGTTTCAGACCAATACCCTCCTTCTTTTCTCTGAACTGAAGTGTTGTGTGTAGGGATGTGTGAATAGAACGAGCTTTGGATGTTCGGCCGTTTGGTTCAGAAACTGAGTTCGGGTTCAGTCATTTGGTTCGAGAACCGAGTTCGGGTTCAGTTGTTCGGTTCGGTGGAGTTTGGTTAGGCTGAACATTCGGAAAATCCATATCGATATCAATATCGGTGCCGATATCGATACTGATTTTGAAGATTTTATTTTCGGTATCGGTATCATTTGGCCCTGAGACACTAAGTTTGTTATTTTTATGTCTTGTAATATTGTTAATGTTTGTTTTTTAAAAAGTAATTCTAAAAGTTGTATCTGTTACCAGCTGAGTTTGGCCTGTCCAGACTTTTACCCCTCTGTGCTGCCTTACGGCAGCAGAACCGTAAGGCATATATATAACATATATAAAGATATCTAACATCTTTGTGTGCATTCTTTGGATTGGAAGACATCGAGAAGGGAAGTAGGAGAGGCTGGTCTGTTGCACGTAAGGTAGCACAGAGGGGTAAAAGATTGGACAGGTCAAACTCAGCTGGTAACAGATATAATTTTTAGAATTACTTTTTAAAAAACAAACATTAACAATATTAAATGGGATATCTAAAAACTACAAAGACCTAGTCCTACAAACACACTATAAAACGGAATCACTACACACTTTATCTATCTCTATAACTAAGTTAACTCCTACAACTATCTATATCTATAGTAACTATCTAATATCTAATCTCTCTCTCTCTCTCTCTCTCTCTCTATATATATATATATATATTACACAGGGATGGGAGGGACACAGACAGCTCACACAAAACAACACAGGGAGGGGTACAAAACTGAAATGAAACCTAAATCAATCTAATCCTACTCTAAATAAATCCAAAAGCAGGGGAAGAGAATCAGGGATGAGTGTGTGTGTGTGTGTGTGTGTGTTTAAAAAAAATAAATGAAGAAGGCTGCAGTTTTGATCCCCCTACTGGGGTCCAACTTGCCGGTCACGGGGTAGGAGAAGGAGGAAGAGGTAGAGGTTGCTGCCCCTACTACACCTCCAGTGGTGGTGTCCAACTCCGCGGCTGAGGAGCCAGCAGCGGGCTCAGGAGGTGATCCCAGGTTTGTAAACTTTTTTTTATTCTTTGAGGACAAGAAAGGCTCTATCTATTAGAGCAAGCTCACTGGCATGCGGGTGGGTGTGTGGGTGGTGGGGATCAGTCAGGCACAAACAGTGGGCATCAGCGGGTGGCAGCGGATGTATGCCACAGAGGGAGAGGGTACTGTAGTGTGGGAGGCTCTGGTATGAGCAGCACCCCCACCCAAACATGTGCCAGGCTAGCAAGGGTCTCCACTCTTCAGTTGCCATCCCATTCCCTATGCACCCCCAAATAAGGGCAGGCTCTTTCCTCCAGCCAGTGTCACATCTCCCGTCACCATCCCTAGCACCCCAAGGAGGGCAGGATTTGCATGTGCCAGCCAGGGCCTTCCTAGTTGCAATCCCAAGCACCACAAGGAGGGCAGGGTTTGCACGTGCCAGCCAGGGCCTTTCTAGTTGCAATCCCTAGCATCCCCTAGCACCCCCAGGAGGGCAGGATTTGCACGTGTTTTCTAGTTACAATCCCTAGCACCCCAAGAAGGGAGGACTAGAGGAATCATCATAAATGCATGATATTTCTTTGGTGTTCTTAATGTGTTCCCATTTCAGAGAGGAATCAGATGCCAGTCCCAGCACTGCTTCCAGGACCAGGCCAAGTCCAAGGACTCGGTGGACCCCTAAGCAGAGGTTGCCAGTGGTGACACCCTGAGACATTTGGAGCCAGATGTCAGATGTCTGGAGGTTCTACGACAAGGGCGACGGAATCTCCACATGCAAGGTATGGCACGGGGACTAGAACAACAGGGAATGAATTGCCCTATGACCTGTTAGGAACAGAAGGCCCCTGCAGAGAGAGATTGTATGGCCACCCAGTCCACCCACTTGTGGAGACAGAATGCAGGCAGGGCTTGGCAGACCATTGGACTGACACAGTATGGCACTTCTTATGTTCCTATCTTTTTCTGCTCTTTTTAGCGCTGCAAGAAAGTTTTCCTCCAGCAGAGGGAGGGGACCACGTTGGGGCTCATAAACCATATTGAGAGGAGCCACAGCCTGAGAGTGAGGCAGCTGGGTGAGGAGGAGTCTCGAGTGGCGGCCGTGGAGCCTCAGCGACAGAAGAATGGGGGGAAGGCAAGCTGCAAATGGTGGCATATAAACCCTTCCCCTCCCCTCCTCCAGCCCTGATGTGGAGACCCCCGGGCCCCCAGATGATGCAGAGGCCAAGGCCCTTTGGGCCAAGTTGCCACGGGCCACCCAGGACCATGTTGCAGAGGTCCAGCGCTCTTCTGCCAACCTGGAGAACCGCCTGGTGGAGCAGCTGCAGGTGGTCCAGGCGGAGCGGCAGAAGGTGGAGGCATATGGGCAGTATGTCTCCACTGAGCTGCGCTGCATGCAGCTGTACCATGAGGCACTCTCCAAGTGGCATAGGGACATGAAAGAGGGGTTGGAGTTTGCTGTGGTCATTGGCATGCTAGACGAGTCTGAGGTCACTGGCCCTCAGGCCTGTGAAGCACCCCAAGGTCTGTTGCCTTTCCCCTAATTCCCAGGTGACAGTCCCAGTGGCTCCAGAGCCAGAGACTCTTAGTTTAATTAATAAGTTTCATTTACATGTTTGCTTTTGTTTTTTTAAATGTTGTTGCTGTTGTTGTTTTGTTTTCTTGTTATGTAAATAGTTTTAAATAAAGTTGTTATATTTATTGTTATGAGCCTCATTTGAACTGTCCAATCTTTTATCCCTATGTGATGAAGTTCTGGCTGGCAGGTGGAAGAATTTCATACAGCTTGTCAATCCCTTCCAGAAGCACCTTCCACCTCATATAGCATAGTTATTAACCCAAAGATGTGCTGTGCCAGTAGCAGGGTCTCAACTAGCAGAAAGCCCCCCAGGAGGTGCAGGGCTTGTGTTTGTGGGGTAGGTGTCACAGAGAGAAAGAGAGACAGGCTTCTCAGCAGTGGGCAGCAGGCAGCGGGAGCTGGTGGTCAGAGGGGCTTTTAGTTTCAGCAGCCAGCTTCATCGGGCATCCGCAGGTAGGTGCAGAGGAGTAGGCTTTTGGGGAGGGGGGAAGGCTGGCGTGCGGGTACCGGGCTTCTGGATGCAATGGAATGGAATGCAGCTCTCAGTGACTGGAATGATGGTCCCATAATCTCATTGATGGTCCCTGGGATGGGCGGGCATGACTGAATCAGGGATAGTGGAATGACAGCCTAAAGCCTATGGGGCACACTTAATTTGATAAGGCGATAGGTGGTAGCAGGGCAGCAGGTACAGGGATGCACACAGGCAGGCAGGCAGGCACTGGCAGGCAGGCAGGAACATATAATACATTGTGTGTTGTATTCCATCTTATTACGGTAGGTTTGCTGTGTGCTGGATGTGGGCAATGGGCATTAATGGGCGCATGAGAACAGATGGGAGTTCTTCCTGGCAGCCAGGATATACCTACCTCTCCCCCTCTAACCCCCATCTCCCTCGTTCTAGCTGGGATTACCTCTCTCTCTCTCTCTCTGGCCATATAGTGCCGGTGACAGCATGGGTGGGATCGTGTCTGTCTCTCCTTCAAGCAGTGGGTGAACTCTCTCTCTCTCTCTCTCTCTTGGCAGAAACCTGGGTAGGCAGACAGGCACCTTGGGATGAGAGGCAGGAAGGCGGGCTGAGGCATGCTTTGACCTTGGCGGCAACCTGGGGTACAGAACACTTGGCACAGACAGCATATAGGTCTGGCAGCAGCAACTGTTTCTTTATGCCATGGCTCATGGCACAGACAGCATATAAGCCTGGCCTGGGGGCCATTGACACTGGAAGAAGCAGACATTGGTGGCCATGGAACAGAACCCTTGGCACGGATAGCATATAGGCCAAGGATCTCTTAGACAGTCGATCCTCAGAGATAGGTGAGCGTTGTTGTGAAGGGATGACTGGTGCTTGGGGAGGGGAGGGGCAGGCAGAGCTCCCCACCCCCTCAGGCTGGGTTCAAAGCATCCCCCCACCACAACCACCATCTAGACAGGAGCAGTGGGAAGGGATCTGTGTTAGATCCCGGGGAAGATGGTGGCCGCTTACCTGCTTCTCCCCATAGAAAGGATCGGGGGGGCATAACACCCCCCACTCAACTCTTCAGATCTCACTGCTTCCCCCCCCCCCACTTTACAGACAGGCATCTTCCCTCATGTTCCAAGCACAAGAGTGAAGTAGATACCTCTCCCCACCCTGAGCTGGGCTTCTCCTCTTGTCCTGTCACCACTTGAGAATGTATTTACACTCCCTTTGGGGTGGGTGGGATCTCCCCACACCTGTCTCTGCTAAGCTCCCTCTCCCCTGAGCTGGTTTGTATATAAATGTACTGATACCTCGGTTTTGTGAGTGGTTAATATTTTTTTTATTTTTTTTAATACAGTGGACAGACAGCCCTCCCTGCCTGTAATGTAGGCCCCATAACCCTGATGGTGGGTCTCGGAGCTGGAGAACTTTGAAGGCCGAAGTGGAGAAGGGTTCCATGTAAACATCAGTTTAACATGTGTCAGTCGATCCTAATAGATAGGCAAGCACCATTCGGTCTTCAAGGCCCTCACAGATAATGAATTGAGACCCATGACAGTGGGGCCTGGGGCTAGAGTGGCAGCTTCTAGGTTTTAGCCACAGCCCTCCCTGCCTGTAACTTGGCCCCAGCACCGTAACGGCCAGTCCTGGGGAGTAGCTGTTTCTCGGTGCGGTGGGACGACACCACAGTGTGCGAGGAATGATGGCCCCAGTCCCATCACAGTGGGTGCTGGGGCTAGAGTGACAGCTTCTGGATTTTGGCCACAGCCCTCTCTGCCTGTAACCTGGCCCCAGAACCATGACAGAGGGTCCTGGGGCTGGAGTGGCTGCTTCTTGATAAGGTTGTAAGACATCGGAATGTGTGAGGAATGATGGCCCCAGACTCATCACGGTGGGTGCTAGGGCTAGAGTGATAGCTTCTGGATCTGGCCACAGCCCTCCCTGCCTATAATTGGCTCCAGAACTGTGACAGCCAGTCCTGGGGCTGGAGTGGCTGCTTCTTGTTATGTGGTGGAATGACATTGGAAAGTGCAAGGAATGATGGCCCCTGACCCATCATGGTGGGTCCCGGGGCTAGAGTGGCAACTTCTGGGTTTTGGACACAGCCCTCCCTGCCTGTAACTTGGCCCCAGAACCCTGATGGTAGGTCCTGGGGCTGGAGTGGCTGATTCTTGATGTAGTTGAAGATTGGTTCTCTGTGTGAGGAATGATGGCCCCAGACCCATCACGGTGGGTGCTGAGACTAAGGTGGCAGCTTCTGGATCTTGGCCACAGCCCTCCCTGCCTGTAACTTGGCTCCATAACTGTGATGGCCAGTCCGGGGGCTGGAGTGGTTGCTTCTTGTTACGTGGTGGAACGACATCGGAATGCGCAAGGAATGATGTCCCCCAGACCCATCACGGTGGGTGCTGGGGCTAAGGTGGCAGCTTGTAGATCTTGACTACAGTCCTCCATGTAGAGGTGTTATAATGCTTTGTTAAAGAACCCCCTTTCCATGCCAGTGGTGAATAGGGATTGATGAGTGGGAAGAGTTGTGTCAGACCAGCAAACCCTCTCTGGGTTCTGTGGAAGCGATCCTATGCAGAAGGAAAAATAAAACCAGGAAGTGTCTGAACTTCCACAAGCAACTTTAATTTTATTACAGTGATGGCCTTGGATTGTCTGACCTCAGTAGCTGTTATCAAGTAACATCTATATCATGCCCTACCTCGAGCATACAGCTGAGTGGGAGTAAACAAAACTAAGATATACATGCCTGTTAATGGTCATGAGAGTGAGAGAGANGGATAGTGGAATGACAGCCTAAAGCCTATGGGGCACACTTAATTTGATAAGGCGATAGGTGGTAGCAGGGCAGCAGGTACAGGGATGCACACAGGCAGGCAGGCAGGCACTGGCAGGCAGGCAGGAACATATAATACATTGTGTGTTGTATTCCATCTTATTACGGTAGGTTTGCTGTGTGCTGGATGTGGGCAATGGGCATTAATGGGCGCATGAGAACAGATGGGAGTTCTTCCTGGCAGCCAGGATATACCTACCTCTCCCCCTCTAACCCCCATCTCCCTCGTTCTAGCTGGGATTACCTCTCTCTCTCTCTCTCTGGCCATATAGTGCCGGTGACAGCATGGGTGGGATCGTGTCTGTCTCTCCTTCAAGCAGTGGGTGAACTCTCTCTCTCTCTCTCTCTCTTGGCAGAAACCTGGGTAGGCAGACAGGCACCTTGGGATGAGAGGCAGGAAGGCGGGCTGAGGCATGCTTTGACCTTGGCGGCAACCTGGGGTACAGAACACTTGGCACAGACAGCATATAGGTCTGGCAGCAGCAACTGTTTCTTTATGCCATGGCTCATGGCACAGACAGCATATAAGCCTGGCCTGGGGGCCATTGACACTGGAAGAAGCAGACATTGGTGGCCATGGAACAGAACCCTTGGCACGGATAGCATATAGGCCAAGGATCTCTTAGACAGTCGATCCTCAGAGATAGGTGAGCGTTGTTGTGAAGGGATGACTGGTGCTTGGGGAGGGGAGGGGCAGGCAGAGCTCCCCACCCCCTCAGGCTGGGTTCAAAGCATCCCCCCACCACAACCACCATCTAGACAGGAGCAGTGGGAAGGGATCTGTGTTAGATCCCGGGGAAGATGGTGGCCGCTTACCTGCTTCTCCCCATAGAAAGGATCGGGGGGGCATAACACCCCCCACTCAACTCTTCAGATCTCACTGCTTCCCCCCCCCCCACTTTACAGACAGGCATCTTCCCTCATGTTCCAAGCACAAGAGTGAAGTAGATACCTCTCCCCACCCTGAGCTGGGCTTCTCCTCTTGTCCTGTCACCACTTGAGAATGTATTTACACTCCCTTTGGGGTGGGTGGGATCTCCCCACACCTGTCTCTGCTAAGCTCCCTCTCCCCTGAGCTGGTTTGTATATAAATGTACTGATACCTCGGTTTTGTGAGTGGTTAATATTTTTTTTATTTTTTTTAATACAGTGGACAGACAGCCCTCCCTGCCTGTAATGTAGGCCCCATAACCCTGATGGTGGGTCTCGGAGCTGGAGAACTTTGAAGGCCGAAGTGGAGAAGGGTTCCATGTAAACATCAGTTTAACATGTGTCAGTCGATCCTAATAGATAGGCAAGCACCATTCGGTCTTCAAGGCCCTCACAGATAATGAATTGAGACCCATGACAGTGGGGCCTGGGGCTAGAGTGGCAGCTTCTAGGTTTTAGCCACAGCCCTCCCTGCCTGTAACTTGGCCCCAGCACCGTAACGGCCAGTCCTTGGGAGTAGCTGTTTCTCGGTGCGGTGGGACGACACCACAGTGTGCGAGGAATGATGGCCCCAGTCCCATCACAGTGGGTGCTGGGGCTAGAGTGACAGCTTCTGGATTTTGGCCACAGCCCTCTCTGCCTGTAACCTGGCCCCAGAACCATGACAGAGGGTCCTGGGGCTGGAGTGGCTGCTTCTTGATAAGGTTGTAAGACATCGGAATGTGTGAGGAATGATGGCCCCAGACTCATCACGGTGGGTGCTAGGGCTAGAGTGATAGCTTCTGGATCTGGCCACAGCCCTCCCTGCCTATAATTGGCTCCAGAACTGTGACAGCCAGTCCTGGGGCTGGAGTGGCTGCTTCTTGTTATGTGGTGGAATGACATTGGAAAGTGCAAGGAATGATGGCCCCTGACCCATCATGGTGGGTCCCGGGGCTAGAGTGGCAACTTCTGGGTTTTGGACACAGCCCTCCCTGCCTGTAACTTGGCCCCAGAACCCTGATGGTAGGTCCTGGGGCTGGAGTGGCTGATTCTTGATGTAGTTGAAGATTGGTTCTCTGTGTGAGGAATGATGGCCCCAGACCCATCACGGTGGGTGCTGAGACTAAGGTGGCAGCTTCTGGATCTTGGCCACAGCCCTCCCTGCCTGTAACTTGGCTCCATAACTGTGATGGCCAGTCCGGGGGCTGGAGTGGTTGCTTCTTGTTACGTGGTGGAACGACATCGGAATGCGCAAGGAATGATGTCCCCCAGACCCATCACGGTGGGTGCTGGGGCTAAGGTGGCAGCTTGTAGATCTTGACTACAGTCCTCCATGTAGAGGTGTTATAATGCTTTGTTAAAGAACCCCCTTTCCATGCCAGTGGTGAATAGGGATTGATGAGTGGGAAGAGTTGTGTCAGACCAGCAAACCCTCTCTGGGTTCTGTGGAAGCGATCCTATGCAGAAGGAAAAATAAAACCAGGAAGTGTCTGAACTTCCACAAGCAACTTTAATTTTATTACAGTGATGGCCTTGGATTGTCTGACCTCAGTAGCTGTTATCAAGTAACATCTATATCATGCCCTACCTCGAGCATACAGCTGAGTGGGAGTAAACAAAACTAAGATATACATGCCTGTTAATGGTCATGAGAGTGAGAGAGA
>QEPC01002961.1:543062-575786 GCA_003113815.1 Sphenodon punctatus | reverse complement strand
AAAATGGCGCTAATCCAGGACCAGCTGGATGTCATGACGGGGCTTTTGCAGGGGAAAGAGCAGGATAGGATGCCAGACCCCAGCATGCAGACGCGAGGGCTCCCTCCATCCCAGAACGAGAGCCCTGGCAGGACAGCTCGGCAGGAGCTTGTTCCTGCCCCACCCCCAAGTCAATTCCACCTAACCCTGCCTGAACCTCCACCCATAGTATGCTCAGAGACAAAAGAGTCCTATGAGCAGCTACCTGCGTCTCTAATTTTTTCTATCTCTCCCCTCCACGGCCATAGACCCCCCATTTGGGGCTCCCCGTTGGATGTAGCTGAACATCTTAGACTTTTCTTTAAGAAGGTGGTGATTACTAGTAGGGACATTCTAACAGTAGATCACCTGATAAATTCCTCAGATAGGCAGGTTGTCCTGGTTACATTTACCTCGCTAAGACTCCCCCCTATACTTATAAAACATAGACCTAGATTTGAGGCCCGAGCGATTGTAATTAGCCGGGTGTACCAGGTGTTCTCCAACCAGGCTAGAGGGAGGGCTCAGGAGCCTATGGCCTTAACGCAAGAAGATAGGGAAGGAAGGTTAGTAGCCCCTAGGCATGCCCCCGTAGGTTCACCTCGGGTGGCTGGGGATAAGCCTTCCCAGACATCTGCTATCCCCCCCAGAGTTAGAGGACAGAAGTTGGTGGCACGCACCCCTTCTCGTCCACCTGGCAACGAGTTGTCACAGATTTCCTGTCCCTCTCTACCCTTACCGGCCACAAGACCTCCTCGAAGGGGCATGGGCGTGGACCTGGCCCCTAGGGGGCCGCCAGTTTTGGACCCAGAGCTAGAGTCGGAACCAGAGCTAGCAGTAGCCCATATACCCTTGAGCTCTCCTCAGACCCAATTTCTCCAACGTCTAGAGGCATTGTATGTTCAGATGGGGGAACTTAAGGCTGGCCCCCTTCTGACGGCCCCAAATAGGGTTCAGGCCAAACACTCCCCAAATTCTCAAGGTGTGCCACTTTCTCCTGTGAGCCGTACATCGGCAAAACATACCTCTTCCTGTCTCCGTTCGCAGGGGACAAATATGGAATTGAGAATAACGTTAGATGAGGAGCGTCCACCTTCGGTAGTGGACATATCCAATTTACTAGGATCCCCTTACGTGATATCAGGAAGTGACCAGGAATTCCCCTATTCTGTCCACCATCCATCGAGGAATTCCCAGGTTAGACCAGTCAAGGAGACTGCCCAGGGGAGGATGTCTTTATCCAGCCCTCCCATAATAGCAAGACAGCCCCCCATAGAGGCTACCTTAAGTTCATCAAGTAAGTTACTGGAGATGCGTGCCGTGAAATCTTCCCCGCAGGCAGGCAGAGTATTAAGGCAAAGACCCAAACCTCTGACTACTAATAATCAGTGACTAGAGGAAAGGACTTGGGTATTGTCTTCCTGGAACATTGCAGGCTGGAAATCACATTATCCTGAGCCAGATTTCACTAGTTTTTTTGAAGCACAGGACATAATTTTTTTGCAGGAAACTTGGCTGACAGAACCCCCATTTGTTGGGATTTGGCGAGGATTTAACATTTTCTGGGTAGAGGCGAGTTGTTCTGATTCGCATGGGAGACCTAGTGGAGGACTTGGCTTGTTTATTTCTACAAAAGCTGAAGTGATTGAGTGCTTGGGATCTATTAAAGCGAATTTTTTATTACTCTATTGTAAGCTTAATAATGGATTAGAAATGCTACTTGCTAACGTTTATATTCCCCCGGCCAACTCCCCTTATTACAAACCAGAGATCTGGGTTAACATCATAGAGTTGGTCCAGGCAGCAGCTGATAGATTTCCCACTGCTCTATTGATCTGCGGTGGAGACTTTAATGCACGTATGGGGAACCCAGCTACTATGCACCGTACTCTGGTGTTAGAGGAATCAATAGACCCGCTAGACATTCCCCCCCGACATTCTAAGGATAAAGTAGTTGGCCCTAGGAAGGCCCTTATGCAGGACCTGATGTCTAACCTTGATCTTATTATCATAAATGGAAGAGTCAGGGGCGATTGGGAAGGTAATTTTACCTTCCACTCTCCTAAAGGATCTAGTGTTCTAGATCTTTTCTTGATCCCTCCAAGTAGGTTTTTTGTAGTATCAAGTCTAGAGGTGGTGCCTTGGCCCCTAACCAACCACTTCCCCGTAAGTCTTTCCTTGACTTTCATGCTCACGCAATTTACCCCTGAGTTGCCCGGGGACCTGCGGGAGGAGTCCGCCCACCGGGTTCGTGCCAAATGGACAGATAAGCAGGCAACCAGAGTGGCGGCTTTCTTGGATGCCCCCCCTGGGAATGTGTTCATAGAGAAGGCTGGGGATCAGGGAGCAAACATCATAACGTGGTATGAGTCTTTTCTTGAGGAATTGACCCCACTAATTACTATACATAGTGATTCCCGAAAGGGGCCCCAGCCTGGAAGATCCGTTTCAGGCTGGTTTGATGGAGAATGTCGCAGGGCCAGGGCAGTTCTCCGACGCTTGGCTAGGAGACTCAAAATAGACCCCAGTAGTGCGGCAAGAACTCAACTTTCCCTTTGCCGCAGTGAGTACCGGAGGTTACTGGTATCTAAATCAAGAGCCTATAATAAAGAACAATGGGCTTCCCTTATGGGGGCGGCTATATCTGGCGACTCCCGCAAATTTTGGGCTTTTATAAGATCATCCCACTCTAGGGGCTCCAACTCGGGTGGACATAGTCTACACCCGCAGGTTTGGCAACACTATTATGAGGCCTTATTTTCCCACACAAAGATCGTTGGTATAGAGCCAGAGATAAACCCCATAAGTAGATTCCAGGAATGGCCCCCGGTTACCACGGAAGAAGTGATAGAGCTTATAGCTGGTCTTAAAATGGGGAAAGCCCCTGGCCCAGATTTTCTATCCCCTGAGGTGTTAAAGAGTAACCCTGCGGGGTGGGCTAAGGTACTAGCCCCTCTCTTTTCCTTTGTTAACAAATCAGGCGCCCTCCCTCAGACTTGGACAACCAGTATAGTAGTCCCCATCCATAAAAAAGGGAATCCAAAACTCCCGGAGAACTATCGGCCCATAAGTCTCCTCAGTATAGTGGCTAAATTATATTCTAAGCTCTTACTGAATAGATTACAATTATGGATGGATAAGAACTTTATTATTGAGCCGGAACAAGCAGGCTTTCGTGGGGGGATGGCTACTATTGACCACATATTCACGCTATCCATTTTAATGACAAAATATACTTCCCACCGCAGGAAACTATTCTTATGCTTCATAGATCTGGAGAAAGCATTCGACTCAGTTTGTAGAGAACGTCTGTGGACGAAACTAAGATCACTTGATATGGAACCCAGACTTTTGTACTTAATTATGAAATTGCACGAGCGAAATTCGCTCCGGGTTCGTTACAATAACGACGGGGCCCTGTCTCAACCCATAGAGGTGCGAGTAGGAGTCCGCCAGGGATGCCTGCTGGCCCCCGCCCTCTTTAATCTCTATTTAAATAATTCAGTCCATACCCTAAAGCAAATAGACACGCATGCCCCTAAAGTAGGAGATCGTAAGATCCCATTACTGCTTTATGCTGATGATGCAGTCTTAATCTCCCAGACAAAAATAGGCCTGAGGCGGGCTATGCATTCCTTTGGTGACTACTGCCAGACCGAATTACTATCAGTCAATTTTACCAAAACGAAGGTCATGGTGGTAGGGGCCAGGGGAAATCAGAAATCCCACTCTTGGTCTATTGGGCCAAATCCCATCGAACAAGTTTGGTCCTATAAATACTTGGGGGTAATATTTGCTTCCAATGGGGGCTGGAAAGAACATTTTGTGGCGGTCCAGGTACTTGCAAAAAAAACTATCTGGGCAATTTTGAGGTTCTTTCTAAGCAAAGGGGGAAAATTAGTGCTACCGGCCCTTCGCCTTTTTAGGGCCAAGGTTCTCGGCCAGCTACTATATGCATTCCCCATTTGGGGCCGCTCCTTCCTCAATCTTTTAGAACCCCTCCAAAATGATTTTCTTCGGCGTATAACAGGGGCTCCCAAGGGTACTCCCCAAGCTATCCTACGAGCTGAAGCCCGTTGCCTTCCTTTAAGGGCATATGCCCTCCAAGCGGTGGTTATGTTTTGGGTCAAAGCAACGCTACTTTACGACCAAGAGGGCTCCCTTTTCTCTCTAGTACTGAGGAGTGGGTTGGGAGATTCCTGGTTACGCCAGACAAAACAAGAAGTTGCCTTGCTGGGATTTTCCCCCGAAGCCCTTGCAAACCTAGGACGGGTAGCTATAAAGTCCCTGATAAAGAGACGCATCCAGGACCAAACGATCCAATTGGAGGGGGCTCTTCTGTTTGCTCAAAAGATAGCCCCCGCATATACTCCTCCCAACCCCCAGTGTTCTGACCCTTATTACCTTTTTGTTTGGGAGGATGTCAAAGAACGTATAGCATATCTTAGGCTGAGGACCAACACGTTCCCCTCGGCAATTATGGAGGGGCGATATAAGCAAATCCCACGGACTATGCGCCTATGCCCACTATGCCAGTTGAAGGCGGTGGATACAACTGAACATATCTTTTTCCACTGCCCTGCTCTTATAGGCCCCAGAACCAAATTCCTAAAGGGCCCTCTTTTGGACCCTCTTCTGCTACGTAAAGACACCCAGAGTTTACTCGGGCCTATTGCCTCAGTACACTCCAGAGCAGTGGCAAGATTTGGAGTGGCCGTCTGGAACATCCGCCGCCCATTCTTTCCTGCCTTAAGTGCCTTGGATTCAGGGGGGGCGCTGGCAAAAGATCGAATGATAGCAGGAATAGATCTAAGATAATATGCCTAAGTTGACTCCCACTTACGATTCGGATTCCGAATAGCAAGTTCGATGTATATTGTATGTTATTTTACTTTTGTATTTATTGTTATATCATTTGTTAAAGGGCAGCGCCCTGCAAATAAACTTCTTTTACGTTACGTTCACTTTCTGATAGAGCAACTGCTACACCAACTTGGCCCCCAGTCTCAGGTCGTGCGGAGCCCATATGTCCCCCGTGATGGCGTACACCCTCTCGCTGGGGACACTGGTTGGTGGGCAAGACAGGATACCCTTGGCCACTTTGGACAGGGCTGACCACACGTTGGCCTTGCAAGCCCAGTAGGTCAAGGGATCGCTGCTGGGATCTATGCATGGCTCCTCCTCGAGATAGGTCTCTACTGCTGCTGAGGCGCTATCATACTCCCTCTGGTAGCTCTGGGTGGTCACCACCTGCCCCACTGCCCTCAGCCATGCTGCTTGCCCTTTTGTGCTGAGCCCTATGCTCCCCAGAGTGGACTGCACAGACGAGGAGCTGCTGGCAGTAGGGGTTCTGCTGCTGGTGGTGCTGCTGCTACCCCTACGGCTGGGGGAAGGGGTAGACCCAGATGGCTGGAAGGGGTCACTGCTCCCGCTTCCACCATCCCTAGGGGCATCCTTCTGCATGGCCAGCTCTGCCTGCCTGACCTTCTGCACCAGTGTAAGCTTACCAAGGCCATAGACCGCAGTCTCACCTGCCATGCTGCCCTTGATCCTGGGGTCCAGCATGATTGCCAGGACATATTCGTCCTGGCACAGGAGGTCATCTAAACGCACACTCAGCCCCGCCTTCAGCTTCCGCGCAAGGTCAATCGCCTCATCGGACATTTTCCTGCCCTGAGGGCCACGATTGCCTGCAGAGACTATGCATCAGCGGGGTTACCTGGCTGAGGGTGGGGGTGGAGCTGCTCAATGTCTCTGTGACGGCCAGGAATGGTCTCAGGACAAAGACAGTTTGGGATATAATCTCCCATTCCTCCATACTGTACCCTGGAGGTGTCTCAATGTCTGTCTCCAGTTCCACCTGATGCAGGGCGGTTTTCTGTTCAAGAAGCCGCTCAAGCATCATGAAGGTGGAATTCCACCTGGTGGAGACATCCTGGATAAGGGTGTGCACCGGGGACCCTTGCTTGTTGACCCTTGCCTGCTTCTTCTGCAGTTGAAGAAGCCCGCCAGCTTCCTCCCCCACTCGACCAGGGAGCTAAGGGTGCCTGGCCCAATCCCTTTATCCCCCAAGCCCAGAGCGTCCTTCACCACTAGGTGGAGGGTGTGTGTGGCTCAAAGGATGCTCGTGAAGCCCCCGTCATGGACTGCCTTAAGGATATTGGCTGCATTGTCCGTGACCACACACCCTTTGGTGAAGGCTGAGCCTGCTGTGACCCACTCCCTCACCATGGTGGCCCGGGCTTCCTCGAGGTTCCTCATGGTGTGGGAGCTGTCCATAACTTGGGCCTGAAGCACGGCTCACCTATACCCTGCTTCAGATCCCCTCCTGCCACTGCCAAGCGCTGCCTCTGTGTCCTGCCACCAGTGTGCTGTCACCGCCAGGTAGGCATGCTGGGCATTTCTGGCGGACCACAAGTCCACCGTGAAGTGGACCGTTGCCCCCCCAGCCCCTGCAAGTGCTCCCTCACCCACTCCTTCAAAGCCCTATAGAGCTGTGGCACCACAGTCTGACTCAGGGTGGAGCAGGAAGGCAGCTTAAAGTTGGGGGCCAGGAACCCAATCAGCCGCTGGAAGCCCTTGTCCTCCACAATGGACAAGAGCTGGCCATTCAGGGCAATCATCTTGGCCAACAGGCGCTTGCCTTTCTCCTAGAAGCCTGTGCCATGGCGCCCTGAGGATGGCCTTGAAAGATCCCCCCATCCTATCTCCTCAGTGGTGGACTGACGGCGCTGCTGGGGAGGCTCCTGCTGATGTTCTGCCCCCATACTGCTCCTGCTGCTAGAGGCAGCAGCAGTTGGTGCAGGACACTGGCCCGCTGAAGTCGGGAACCCACCGGCATCCACTTCCCCTGCCTTCCGGCTGAGCAACACAGCACTGTGGCATGCCTTGAGGTGCCTGGCCATTGCAGTTGTGCCAAGGTTGGCAAGCACCTGCCCATGCTTCACTACCTATTGCATAGCATGCACTGCACCTCTGTGGCATCATCTGCCCGCACCTGCTTCAAATGATCCTAGACTGAGGATTTTTCTCCCCTCCTGCCTTCTTGCCTGCACTGGCGGACGCACTGCTGCCAGCGCTGCTGGGAGGGGGAGAAGTTTGTGGCACTGGTGACACAGCTCTGGGAAGAGGGTCAGCCATCGCCTCAGCTCCAGACATCTCCTCTGCGGCACTAATGTCTGCCTCTTCGTCACTGTCTGCGATCACGGTGATGTCCCATGAAGGGGAGTACTGTGACCCTGAGGCTAGACTGCCCGTGCCCGCCATGCTTCTGGCACTCACCCTGTGCCCCCCTCTGTAGCTGCTAGTGCCACTGCTGCTGCTGCTACTCCTCTCCCTACTGATATTGCCAAGGGATTGGGCCCTGCCTCTGGCAGCCGGGCTGGGATCCACCACCTCTGGACTGCTGGGGATCACCTCGACAATAGGGGACATTGGTGGCCCTGGAGGAACATCGGAAGCAGCCCCAGCACCTGCTCTAGCACCACCAGCATCAGAGACAGATGCAGCCTCAAGTCCTGCAGGCCTTCCAGTGCCCTGCGTGGCAGTGGAGGAGGGCACTGCCAGAAGACGATGCAGAGCCACTGAAGCCTGTTGCCCTAAAGCAGGCCTGCTGAGTTGGGGTGTGTGTGTGTGAGGGTGATGTGCTCTGCCTCTGGCTACTGCTACTGCCTGCTGCCGCTCCCCTGGCACGGTCCCACCCGCCTCTGGCACATGCCCCATTGCCTCCCCTATGGGCAGCAGATCGGCCTCTCTTTCCCTTCTCCATTTCTCCCTCCAAAATTGTGTGTGTGTATGTGTGTGTGTGTGTGTGTATATATATATATATATATAATTATTTTTTATTTAAAATGTTTACCTAATATTATATATGTATATATCTACACTAAATCTAACTACTATTAACTAATAACTATTCTAAATGCTATAAACTAAATGGATTGAGTACACGCTACTCCTACAAACACTAAAACTAAATCACTAAAACTATCTCTATCACTAAACTAACTCCTACAATTGTCTACTATCTATCTATCTATCTATCTATCTATCTATCTCTCTATCTATCTATCTATCTGGGATGGGGGAATCACAAACAACACAAACAATACAAGGAGGGGTACAAAACTTAAATGAAACCTAAAACAATCTAATAATCCTACTCTAAATGAAATAACAGGGGAAGGGAATCAGGGATGGAATATAATATATGGGAGGGGGAAAGGATTCGATGGAGGGGAGAGGGAGGAAGGAAGATTGAACACAGGGAACACGGTGGGGGGGTAAAAACAAAAAAAAACCTAAATCTATCTAAGCTAAGTTAAATAAATGAATGAGAATAGGGGGTAGATGGGTTGGATGGGTGAAATGGGAGGAGGATGGCTGGATTGGGGAGCTGGGAAAGGCTGGAAGAGGGGGAGCCTTCTGAAACGCCTGCTGTTCAGGAATAGTGACTAGCTCAGAATGTATTGGGAAGGGGGGAGGCAGGCAGTTTTGTTTCTTGCTGCACCCACCTCACCGCAAGCCCCATTGGCTCCGTGCAGCCTAGTCCGTGGCCAATCACAGACTGCCAAGCCAGTGATCTGAGGCGAAAAGGGATGGTGATTCGGCAGGTTGGCTCCTACTCCAAGCCAGTCTCCACCCTTCACCATCCCCCGTCCATCTCCCTCACCAAAAACCTGAGGAAACAGCCAGGTTTTGCATTGGGGTCAAAAAGAGGGCAGATCCGGGGAGAGGAGAACAGCCGCAGTACTGCCATCAAGAACGCCCTTTCCAAAGTCCCCACCCAAAAAACACGGGACAACTCTAGAAGGGTGCTCCCGGCCAACCTCAAGGGCCGCTCCAGAACCTGGGGTGTATGTGTGTGTGTGTGAGGCGGTCGCACAGGTAAGTAGGACCCAGATCATATAGGGCTTTTTCTGTGAGAACCAACACCTTGAATTGGACATGGAAGACAATAGGAAGCCATTATGTGGGTCTGGGCTAGGATTGCTAGATGCAAGTACTAGACTGCTATTGAAAACTGTCCTTGGAGGACATAGCTGACGTGGTGGTTCTTACATGTAGGAATTTGGGTTGCTCAGCTTGCCTGCCTAAATGTGGATGTATGTACCAACCCAGAATTGGCGGCATTTCAACATCAGCTTTGTAGCCTTACAGCATTGTGTGACTGGCTGCTATTCTTGTGCAGATTGAATTATCCAATGAATGGAATCTCTAGGGTGCCGTGTTAGTAAGGCTTTTAAGGTTTTCTGGTTAACCACTTTGGTTGATTTTAATGACTAGATATGGTGCTTAATTGAGTGCTATTTCCTCTTTAGTATTTGGTAGGGGTGTGTATGTCGTCTTCGTTATTAAGATAATGATAACGAAAATTGTCATTTTCATTATTGTTATTGCAATAACGAAAATGACAATTGAGAATAACGACACAATGTTGTTATTGTGGTTATTATTGATGCTGTGGCAGTTGGGTTTTGGAGGGAAAATGTGGAGGGGGGAGGAGGGAGCAGACATCTCGGAACCTTACACAGGGTTGAACTCTTGAACTGTGCCAGTGTTGGGAGGTGCGAGCAGTTCAGCAGTATCTGATGGATGACCAATGAACAGCGCAAGCAGGCCCTAACAATCTCATGGCACTCTGTGATTGCTCAATGCTTGCTGTCTCCCACAACCAATCAAGGGGGCTCTGGGGGAGGGCACTGCAGCCCTTTATAATGGGAAGGCCATGTATTTTCTCTCTGTTCAGTCAGAGCTGTATGCTTCTCAGTTTGCGTTTTACAGAACTGGTGCTTGTACACAAAAAATCCTCCCTAGCTCTCATTGTATTAATACCTTTCCTTCATCATATACGCTGCATTTTACCTTCTCCCTTTCCCTGCCCTTCTCCCCCCTGTACATTGTATATAGTTAGGTAGTATAGATATAGATATAGATATAGATATAGATATAGATATAGATATAGTCTAGACATCTAGATTAGAATATTTATATAGATAATTAGATAATAGTTTTCCTTTCCCCTTCCCCTGTCTCCCTTAGATTTAGATAGATATTAGTTGTGTACACATATATAGAGAGATTAGATAATATCGACAGATATAGAGAGAAAGATATAGGGCATTTTTACGCACACGTTAAAGTTCTGGATTTTTCAATCTTCTGGGTCCACAAGTACGTTCCAGATTCATTTTTCTCACACACATTGCCCTGAGGCAGTTCCTGCATGCATTCTTCACACAAACACTGCCCAGAGGCAATCTAAAGTAGCTACAGCTGTAGATGTGACAGGTTGCCATGGAAACCAAGTGACCACAGCTGCCTAGAGCAAAGCAGTTTACCAGTAGGGATGAAATGCTGTACTGCTGCGGCAGCATTTAGCAGTGGAAAGTGCTCTTCCGCACCAAGCAGCACGGTTAGGAAGGGAGCGATTTTTGCGCCTTGCACTCACTGCTTTCCGCGGTTGCTGCCGTGGTATTTTTGCCACTGTAGATTTCATGCGGAAGCGGCAGGTTTGCCAAAGTTTCCCCTTTCCCTTACACGCAGCAGCTTTGTGATTCTCGCAGCATTGCAGCTAGGGGCGTAGCCACCGTAGCATGGGGGAAGTTGCTGCCTTGTAAACAAAGTTCTTCTTTGAAGGGCTCCTTTCTTTCTCACTTGTGCGCCATTCTCTTAAAGGCATATACCAAACTCACTAGCTTAAAAAAACCCACGTGATGTTCACACGCCCCCACCCCATGTAAGGTACCTAAACCCAACACAATTCCTTCCAACCCTAAGCAATTAGGAAGAAAATTCCATGCGGGGTTGGGAGGGTGGGTGCTTGTGAGAATGTTGGGATCCCTCTCGAAGAACCTTGTTTACAAGGCAGAAACCTTCTGTTCTCCTCCGAGTGGCTCTTCACATTCTCACAAATGGGAGAGTACCAAGCCTAGAAAGAGGTGGTGGGGGAATTTTGTAACAAAATGATACTCCATGCAGGTTGGATCTACAGCCTGGGAGGGGGCCAGCAGGCAGGGGGCAGCCTGCTCTGGAGGGTCCATTCAGCTGGGGGAGGGTTGGCTGTTCAGTGCTGTCTCTCTTAGAAGGATGGACAGATCCTCCCTCTTCCATTTGTGATTTCCCCATAGAGAGAAATGGGGGTGCAGAGCAGCTACAATGAGGCAGAGAGCCATCCCAGCAAAGGGGAAGAATTTGTCCATGGCACCCTAACGCACAAGAGAATTCACAGAAGAGAAGGGACTCCCCCCCTCCATCCCCTGGATCAACATCAGGAGCCAGGCGCTCGCTCACTGCTGCTGGGGAATCTCTGCACTCTAAGCGGGGCAGAGACAGCAACTAGTGTGCAAGGAGGGATAACAAAGATCTGTCCCTCAAATCTCAACTCTGGGTGCTGACCTGTTTGTTGTCCCTTCTTGTGCACTAGTCTCTGTCCCTCTTAGAGTGCTGGGATCCCTGGCCCCAGCTGCAGTGAGCGAGCACCTGGCTCCTGATACTGATCTAGGGGGTGGAAGGGGGGGGGGAGTCCCTGCTCTTCTGTGAATTCTCTTGTGTGTTAGTGTGCCACGGACAAATTCTTCCCCTTTGTTGGGATGGTTCTCTGCCTCTCTGTGCAAGTGAGAATGGAAGGAGCCCCTCGAAGAAGAACTTTATTTCCAAGGCAGAAACTTTCACTGCAAAGGAGGGGACGCGGGGGGGGGGGAACTCTTCCCCTACCTGTGTAGTAGCACTGCGGGGCTATGACTGAGTTGTTTAAATAAGGTGGTGCTGGTGGTGCAATAGAGATTCCTCTGGGACTCGGGAGCGGGGCTCCTGGCTCCCGCAGATGCCACATATGTCTGGGGCCGGCCCTGATTGCTGCCGGCCGCCTCCCAGGTTAGGGCATGGGCACAAATGCACTCCCCATCCCGTGCCACGGTGGCTACACCCCTGCAGCGGACTCTGAAGGAGGTAGTCAGAGTCACCCTAAGTTCATTCATTCAATGATCTGTTATTCAGCATCACGGTGCATCAGGGACTCATGCTCAGTGGTGGAAGACGGCATAAAACCACTTGTGTTCACAAACTGCAGACATGTCGCATCTGCAGATACCCTGGAAATCACAGGGGTATATACTATGAAACAAGGAATATCTATATAGGACACAAAGTAACTTGCTTCAGCATTCCAATCCAAAGTTTTATGTGAAACAGTAATAATAAGTATATAGATCAGGATTGCTGGATAACAAGGAATCCTAATGACAGAAGGTACATTTTAATATATACAATATACCCCGCCCCGAGCTGTTTTCAGGAGGGGCGGGGTATAAATCCAGAAAATATAAATAAATAAATATGCACCATCAAATATGTTCATAATAGCTCCAAAATGATTTATAAGTAGGCAATAAGGATCTATACAATAAAGACCCCCAACAAATACAACAGTCCATATATAATGTTCATAAAGAGTCTTGACGGCCATTTTTCTGGGGCATCCAGATTCTTCAGGAGAGAGTTTCGTGATTTACTTGTTCTTCGGGGGGACTACATAAACATCTTATCTTTTTCAAAATGGAGCTCTGAAAGGTTACAGTAAGGCAGCAATGTATCAAATATAAATGCAGCTCATTTCTCCACTTTTTTAGGCATAGGAGCATATCCTTACATTATGTCAAAGAGGGGGAAAAAGAATGACATCTAGGTACCCAAATAAAATAGGTATATAGGGGTACTATGCAAAACCAAGGCTGCCCACTCTCCTTAAGGTACCTTCATATTATAGAGGCCGTACTTCGGGGGAAAGGGGGAAAAAGGGAAGGGGGGGAAAGGGGAAGGGGGAGAGGTTAGAGGGGGGGGGAGGGAGGGGGAAAGAGGGGAGGAAAGGGGGGGAGNGAAAGGAGGGGGTAAGGAAAAGGGGGGGAAAGGGAGAGGGAAAGGGGAAAAGGGGGGGAAGGGGGGAAAAACCTTTCCCCATCCCTCATTGGGGTCCCAGGTCCCTCTCTTCCTTCTTAACCTACATGATTCAGTGGCGTGGGAGCAAGGAATCAATCACATCAACTGGGAGGTGCTTCAGAGCAATCCCAGCTAGAGCAGACCGTATCTAAATTTCTGCTGGGTCTGGGCTTAAAGGAAAGGAGCGCACCTAACGCCCATAATTTATAATGAACTTCTGGTCTTTACCTTAATCTGTACCAGCTGATTTCCCTGGATTTTAAAAGGGTATGGTAGATTTTAAAAGATACAGTCAAGAATATCATTAAGGCCCCAAGGTTGAATTGTATCCAATGTAATTATCCAAAAGACTTCCCGTTTGGCCAGGTTCATAGGATCAGAAGGGATAAACTGTTCTATACCCCAGAAACAGAAGTCATTCTGTCCTGGGTGTATTAAGTTATAGTGTTCAATCATTGGGGCCATAGTGGAGTGGTTCTTCAGTCTACTTCTGTGCTCTATCATCCTCACCCTCAGGCTTCTGCTAATTTTTCCTACATATATCTTGTTGCAGGGGCAGGAGATTGCATAAATCATCCCTCTAGAATCACAATCAATGTGTTGCTTAATGGAGTAACGTCTGCCTTGGTGGTCATTGAAAAATTGTGTCTTAAAATTTGAGCACAGTTCATACATTTTCCACAGGGAAAATTCACTATGGGAAGCAAGTTAGGCAAACTCCCTTGGGTAGAGGTCAATAATTTGGTCAAAAATTAGCAAGGTTGCTACCCCTCTTGTATGCAAATAATAGAGGGGCAGAGCAGCCTTCTATGTGGTTGATTATATTCCAGTGCTTCAATATGGTCCTTCTAATTTTAGATGAACAGGTGTTATAGGTTGTAACACAGATCACCCTAGAAAATCCCTGAGTTTTGTTTTTCAGTTGGTCCGCTAAGAGGGTGTCGCATGAAATTTGCGCTAGTTTATTATAACCCTCTTGCAGGGTCCTTGCAGGGTATTTCTGTGACAAGAATCTGTCTGTCAAGGCCTGGGCTTCCCGGTCAAAGTCCTTTTGGTAAGTGCAATTTCTCCTTATTCTGCGGAGTTGGCTAAATGGTATATTTTTCACTAGATGTCTGGGGTGGTGACTAGAGTACATCAAATAGGAGTTTTCATCAGTGGGTTTTATATATGTTGTAGTGGTCAAGGCCTGTCCCATCCACTCGATCCAAAGATCAAGAAATTGATCTTATGGAGATCATAATTCAATACAAATTTTATTGAGTTGTGTAGGTCATTCAGCCACTCCAGAATTTTTTTAAAGCTTATCTCTGATCCTTTCCATAGCATAAAAATGTCATCGATATACCTTTTCCAGATAAGGATATCATCATAAAATGAGTTGGTATCCTATTATACATGAATTTAGACTCCCATTCTCCCATAAAAACAATAGCCAATTCCACTGAAAGACTACTGCCCATAGCTACACCCTTGATCTGCAAAAAGTATTTGCTGGAAAATTCAAAGAAATTCTCCTCTAATACGAACTGACTCAGTTTCAATAGAAAGTCAGTAGGGGGGATTTTTTGCATCTGCAGATACTGGCAGCAAGTAATGGGGAATCGCGGAAATATCAAGGGAAAGTCCGTGGCAAGACACATTAAGTGCTGAGTTCTCGGAATGGAATGGTAGCTCGGTAACAGCTGCTGACGCTTCAGCCCTATTTACCAGGAGAACCTTTTTACACAAAAAAGTTCTGGGAGAAGTTCTACACAGAAGTTCAAAGATCCGGATGTTTAAGATCCGGGTGAGTGATTTAGACACAAAGAAAGTTCAGGATGTAACAGCAAACATCCAGGAGAAATATGTGTGTAAAAACACCTGTAGAGAGATAGATATAGATATATAGAGATAGTATAGATATATAGATAGATTAGATAGTATATAGCTATTTAGACTAGTCTGTTTTATTATATTTATTAGGATTATAGAATAGATAAGATTTAGGTTAGGTTTTGTATTATAGTATATACTAGTATATATACAATGAGAAAGGCAAGAACTTCAGCCTCTGGGGCAGTTGGCCCTGCTAGAGGCTGTGGGCGTGTATGTGCATGTGGGGGAGTAAGCAAGCCTGCTGCCACTTCTGCCACTAGTGGCAGCCCACCGCCCAAGCAGAAGAGCCCTGATTTTTTTCAACTCAAGGCAGCAGGTCTTATCAGGGGAATGTGCAGCAGCAGAGTTCTTGGGAGTGGCATCTGTGGAAGCCAGGGAGCCCCAGCTTTCCACTTGTAGCAGTAGCACTGGAGGAAGGAGCCAAGGGCAAGGTGTGTGTGCAGCAGCACCCCCCCCCCCTTCTGAAGCACCAGTAGCAGCTGGCACTGACAACAGTGATTTTTCGCTGGGGGCAGCAGCAGCAGCTGGGAGTCACAGCAATGATGGTGCTGGGAGCAGCAATGATGGTGATGTGGGTGCTGTTTCTGGGAGTGGCACAGAGGCTCCCCCCTCTCCTGGAAAGACTTATCCCTCTGGCACTCCCCTCCCCAAGGATTTTGGGGAGGTGGTATTTGAAGGCATCCTTCCCCACCTTGGCAGCAGCAACCCAGACTTGTTATTCTCCTCCCATGCTTCACAAAGTAGCAGCAGAGCATCCTCTCCTCCCATGCTGTAAGGTAGTTGCAGCAGTTTCAACTTGGGTGTGTTAGAATTTTATTAGTGGTCAAAAACCAAAAAAACAAAGTTTCACTGCCTACTGTGCCAGGACCTGTTAGAGCTCTGGCTAGGCATCTGCAGAGTTTACACACAGCAAAAGGAAAATAGCTCGAATTCTCAGTAGCAACAGCTTAGAAGTAATCAACACCTTGGAAATTGTTTCTAGATTGAAAATAATCTACTTTATTGAGAAATAAATTGTGATAGGAAAGGCCTATCCCTAGATCTTTCTATCTAGCTGCCACCAGCATGGTGGCCAGTCATGTTGATGGTCAGAGGAAGAAGAAAGGAATGGAGAAAGGTCAGGAAGAAGGAGGAAGTCCAGTAGAAGTTTCCTGGGCACATCCCACCTGAGATGGGGAGGGGGGGGGGCTTAGAAGCAGAGATCAGAAAGGTTAAAGTAACATACACACAAACTCACTATCTCTACTCCCAATGCCCCTAGTGGTCTTTAGGGTTTGTTGGTGCAAAAGGCTGATGTCATCTGGAGCTGTTTCTCCAACAGGGTGGTGTCATGAAGCTGGGCAGCAATGAGGGGAGTGAGGAGGAGGTGGACGAGACTCCTCATGCTTATGATGCTCCTCCTCCAGGAACAAAGGTAGCGACCCTCAGCAGCAGCAAGAGGGGTTCAGGAGGGCATCCCAGGGGGCCTGTGTGAGATCACTTCAAGGAAGTGATTCCAGGTGACTTCATTGTGTGAAGATAGTGTGCCGTGGAAATAAGAGGGGCAGTCTCAGTAATAATGGCATGAATTCCTACATGAGGACCTGGCATAGGGCTTTGCTGCTGCAAGACACATCAGAAACTGTGGACAGGAGTGGGTTCGCTGCTGCAGCAAGCATGAGCAACAGCAGACCTTCACCCTCGGCTCATGGCAAGAGGAAGGAGGGACAGCAGCAGCAGGTCCCATCTGGAACTCCCCATCAGCAGCAGCAGCAGCAGCAGCAGCAGCAGCAGGAGGTCGCAATGGAGGATTTGGGGTTTGGGCAGTTGCAGTGTGGCGGAGTGTGTCATCCAGCGGCAATCAAGATTACCAGGTGGGATAAATAATTGTCGTGGATGACCAGACATTTAGCATTGTTGAGGACCAGGGATTCCACCAGTTGCTGGCACTGTTGGCACCTCAGTACCAGCTTCCCTCATGCATCACCTTCAGCAGCCAGGTGGTGCCCTCCCTGTACCAGGCATCCAGGGAGTGGATGAGGGAGAAACTGGTCAGGGAAGGTGAGGCAGTTGTGCATTTCACCACAGACATTTAGAGCAGCCAAAATACACAACATGCCTACCTGGCCCTGATGGCTCACTGGTGGCAGAAGCGGGTGACTGGAGGAGGAGCAGCAGGTGGAAGGGGTGAGGGAGTAGGGTACAGGTGGGCCCTGCTTCATGCCCAGGTCTTTGATGAGAGCCACACTGCTGTCAAGGGGAGCCTTAGACACCATGGTGGAGAGGTGGCTAATGGAGGAAGACCTGTTTGCCAGGGGAGTTGTGGTAACCGATAATGCTGCTAACATGAAGAGAGCAGTGTTGGAAATCAGGTTCCAGCACATTCCCTGGATTGCTCACAACCTTCACCTGGTGGGAGGGATGCCCTGGGCCTGGGGGAGAAGGCAGCAGAGCGTAGCGACATCCCCCTTACCCTCTTAATCAAGAAGGGTAGGAAGATTACAGGGCACTTTAACAAGAGCGTGAAGGGTGGTCACCTCTTGAAGGAAAGGCAGGTGTAGCTGGGGGCGCAGGAGCACTGCCTCATTCAGGATGTCAGTACCAGGTGTACTCTACCTACAGCATGATAAAGCATCTAGTGGAGCAGAGTAGGGATGTGCGAACAGAGTTTGGGGGTTCAGTATGCGGCCCGAACTCGGGCTGTTTGGACTGTTCATGAACACCCCAAACCCAAACTGCCCCCCATCCGAACAGGCCAAACAAAGTTTGAGTTTTGAACCCATTTGGACAGGGGCGGAGGACAGGGGGGAGCCTGGTTTTCCCTCCCCCCTCCAGGCTGTGCTGGTGGAAGGGGTGCCGGGGATCATCTCCCCCCCCCCCCCCCCCCCNGCCCAGCCTGGTTAAAAAAACAAAACAACCCACCCCAGGGATCGACCTATCTGGTGGTGCCAGGGCTTTGGCTCCTGGTGCAGCAGCGGCAATGGCAGTGGCAGAGGCAGGTCCAGTGGCACTCTGGAGAACTTCAGGCCTTTTCTAGGCCTTCCAGGAACTGAAGGAGGGCTTCTGGACTCTCCCTCAGTTCCTGGAAGACCTAGAAGAGGCCTGAAGCACTCCGGAGTGCCGCTAGAGCCAGACCACCGCTGCTGTCACTGCTGGACCCAAGACTGGAGCCCTGGCACCATTAGGTTGGTCGATCCTTAGTGTGTGTGGGGATTTGTGGGTTTTTTTTAAATTACCAGGCTGGGGGGGGGGAGGTGAGCCCCGGCAACCCCTCCACCCACACAGCCTGGAGAGGGGAGGGAAAACTGGGTTCCCCCTGTCTCCTGAACGGGTTTGGTTAAACCGAACAGTTTCGTGATGAACAGTATGAATCCGAGCAGTTTCGGGGCCAAACTCCAAACAGGCCGAACACCAAAACCCCCAGTGTTCGCACATCCCTAGAACAGAGGCGGGTCCTGCACAAGGTAGCCTCAGAGGGGGAGATTGGGGTGGAAAGGCCACTAGGTCTGGAGGAGTGGACAATGATGGCCCAGGCCGTGCACGTCCTTAAGCCTTTGAAGGATGTGATGGAGAGCCTGAGTGCAGCTATGCCCTCCCTGAGCCAGGTAACCCCCTCATCTGAAGTCTCGACAGGAGGATGGAAGGCTTCCTGAGGGACCAAGGTGGGGGGTGGGGGGGCAAGGATTGGCAGTTTGTACCAGAGGTGGTGGCCCTGGTATAAAAGTTGAAGGAGGGCTTGATCAGGAGGTTTTACCCTGTTATTCACAAGGAGGTATATGTACTCTCCACCATGATGGACCCCAAGATGAAGGCGAGCATGGCAGATCATATGGCAGACTTCACCCTGAGGAAGCATTCTCTGGTGGAGAGGGTGTGGGCAGTCGAGAGGGTCAGACAGTGGCAGCAGCAGTAGGGCAGCCAGGAGGGGTAAAGTCATAGCAGGAGGGTGAAGATCACCCCCAGCAGTAGTAGCAGCAGCAGCAGCAGCTCCTTGGTCATCACCCACACTGAGTGGACCACTCCAGGGCAGGCAGCGTGGGCACATGCAGTTGGGGAGGTTGGCAGCAGCAGCAGGCAGAGGGAACAGGAGCCTGTCACTGTGGAGCAGGCAGTGGCAAAATATTTCAAGGAACCGGTGGTGGATCCCAGCACTGATCCCCTTCTGTACTGGGCAGAGAAGGTGAAATATGACAGGCTCTGACCAGGGTGGCACAGGAACTACTGTCCTGCCCACCAACCAGCATGCCCAGAAAACAGGTGTTTTTGGCAGTAGGGGACATTGTGAGTTCCTTCCCACCATTTGAGGCTGGGTACTGGTTTGATGGAGCAGCTCCTGTTCCTGAAGGTGAACCTGCCGCTGCTGGGTTTTCCTGACCTGGTCATGGACCCATAGTGAGGGTGGGGGCACATTTGAGGGGGGGAGAGAGGGGGAGCTCCCCGCTAATAGAACAAGAAAGAGGGAGACATGCTCCTGTCCATGCTGTTACCAACCGTACATGACCAGACAGAGAGACAGAGAGGGTCCCCACTGCTAGAATGAGAAAGAGAGACTCCCCACTGCTAGAACGAGAGAGATAGAATGAAAGGCTTCTCACTGCTAGAACGAGAGGGAGAGACAGAGAAGCTCCCCACTGCTAAAATGAGTGAGAGAGAGAGGTGCATTCTCCTCAGCAAAGCCAGAAATTCCCTTGTTTCAGGGGTGTTCTCTTCCCGTGGGGCTGGTGAATCATTCGAGGAGCTGGAGGGGGAAGGACTGGGATGGCGCCTCTTCTGGTGTGATTTCCTCTCTTCCTCTGCCCAATGTCCCCCACTGCTCCTGCCAGCAAAAGATGCATCCCTCCTCACCTCAATGAGGTGGACTGTCTCAATGTTGGCAATCAGCCCTGATGTGGTACCCTGCGTCCCCCTCTTAATCTTTTTGTCACCGATCTAAAGAACATAAAAAGATAGTAACATAAGAAGTGCCATACTGTGTCAGACTAATGGTCTATCAAGACCTGCCTGCATTCTGTCTCCACAAGTGGGTGGCTGGACAAGCTCTTTCTTCCTAACAGGTCATAGGGCAACCCATTCCCTGTTGTTCCAGTTGCTGTGCCTTACCTTGCATTATGCAAATTCACCTTTGGGGGTATAGAAATACTTCCATACCACGGACATTGTTGGCTTGGTTTGGTCCTGTGATGTCCAACTTGATGGACTTTCAGCACCAGCAGTGTCCTCATCGCCCTCTCTGAAACAGGAACACATAAACACCTACATAATATCATGCATTCATGGTGATGCCTCTAGTACTTCCCAGACCATTACCCATTCTCCCACAAGTGGATGGATGGTGCTGCTGCATATTCGCCTCTTTCTTTTACATACAACGCCACCACCTGGGGTGCTGTAGTGTCAGCAAGTTGAGACTCTGGCTGCTACTGCTGCTGAAAGAGTCCCCCTCTCTCTCTGGCAGACCATGAAATAAGACACGTGCAAACCCTGTCCTTCCTGGGGTGCTGTTGTCTGCAAGTTGAGAACCCTGGCATGTCTCTGGGTGTTGCTGCTTGTGGCTGACTTCCCGCCGGCACCTGCCTTCCTGACAGTCTATCCGCCTGACAACCTGATCCTTTTCTGTCACTCGCTGATGCCCGCTGCTGCTGCTGCTGCTGCTGAAAGAACCCCTCTCTCTATCTGGCAGACTATCAATCAATCAATCAATCAATCAATCTTTATTGGCATAGCACATGGCCATTGCCTAAGTTTCAACATGAGTACAAGGGGGGATTCCACAATAAAATAAAATAAGGTAATTAGGAAAGTGCAGCAGCAAGAGTGAACTAGGGTAAAGCTTACCAATAATAAACATAAATGTCATTTTGGATACAGAGGGCTACAAAAGATATCAAGATTTTAAATGAGTACTAAAGCAGGGAGGCAGTAAACAAAATTGGCTACAACCAGAGGTAGCCTCGTAGTGTCCAGTATCCCCTGGTCCCTCAGCATCATACACAATAAGTTGACATAAACATTAGAGCACTAGCCATAATGAGCTATCTCAAAGGGGTAGGGGGGAGCCACCCGGGATAGGTCTAGCCTCCAGGAAATTCCTTCTATAGACCATAGCCTGAGTAATGTAAGATGCCATGTTTTTAATGACCTGCAGCGTACTGTTATCCAGTAACAGGTGCAGCAAGGCATCGTCTGACCCGTCAGGAAGTTTTGCCAACAAAGGCATCAGATACTTTTCCCTCAGAGGGTCATAGAGATGGCAATGAAAGAGGATATGAGTAACTGTTTCACCGGAGTTATTATTGAATAAGTATATCGTCTCAAGGAAAGGAACTCCACGGATGCGCCCCTCCAAAACCTTCGAGGGCAAGGCATTTACAAGGGCTCGAAATATGAGCCTTTTGGCTCTCGCCGAGATAGAGGACACCAGATATTTGGGCAACTGCCCCTGGTCTGGAGTCAGTAGGAGATAAGACCTCATGGGGGGAGGTCCTAATAGCCCCAATTTCTAGCTTTCAGCCAATATCGCTACTCTCATCAGGATATCCCTCCGAATCAACCCAGAGGATTTGTGCCCCAAATATTCTTTGGATACACCAATAGACCTTAGGTGGTCCTCAACATTCAGCAGCCAGGGATTAACCCAGCCCTCTTTGGCAAGTTCTTTAGCTAAAACGGAGCTTTGGATGGAATAAGTTTTCCACCAAAACTTTAAGGCACATTCCGTGGCAAGCTGCTTACAGCTTTTTTGACCTAATTCTATCCTAAGTGCAGCATGTGGAGTGCCTTTCAGATTCCCCAAAAGGGCAGCCAAAAATTTTGCCTGTACCCTATTAAAGTGTTGAGCCTGGAAAGGAGCCCACAGCTCATATAGCAGCTACCCTCTAATTTTGGCATTGAAGACCTGTAACGCCAAGGAAATAGCATCTCTACCCTGCCAGGAGAAGAAGCTGAATAAATCATGTAAGGGTCCTTTAGCTGCCAGAATTGCCCTTGAGACATGTTCTTTCCAAGAACTGGATTTGTGAAAGAGAAGTCCCAGGTAGCGAAACAATGGCACCTGCTGAATTGCATGCCCCTCTATTTCCCAGTTATGGGGCTTTCTCCTGTTAGTAAATACTAGGATCTTGGATTTACTGTAATTAATGGACAGCTTATTGTCCCTACAAAAGGCCATAAAGGCATTCAATTATCTGAGAAGGCTAATACGTGTTTGAGATAACAACGCAATGTCGTTGGCATAGAAAAGGCACCCAACTGCTCTAGAAGAGAGCCTGGGTGGAAAGAAATTGGGATCCGCCATGGTGGGAATGATGTCATTTATATAATAATTGAAAAGGGCCGGGGCCAGTACACATCCCTGCATAACACCAAGCCGAATATCTATAGGGTCAGTGACATGGCCCAAGGTATCTACCTTAACGACGAGGGAAGAATTAGCGTGCAAAGCTTGATTAAGCCAAAGGAGTTTGCCATCTACCGAGGATCTCTGGAGCTTTCCCCAGAATATAGCTCTGTCCAAGGAGGCAAATGCGGCCTTTAGGTCTAAAAAGGCCACATAGAAGGAATGACTCCGGACCTTATACTTACTGGCTAAATGATACAGGATGTAACACTGCTCTATGGTAGAGCGGCCTCTTTGGAAGCCTGCTTGTTCTGGGTGGATGATCCCCTCCTGCCTTATCCATTACGTGAGTCTAGTAAGCAGGAATTTGGCATATATTTTTCCAACAACACATAAAAAATTGATCGGGCGGTAGTTGCCCGGCTTGGTTTTGGGGCCCTTTTTATATATGGGGATGACCACCACCTTAGCCCACAAGGCGGGGACCCTACCTGAGTTTTTTATAGCAGTAAATACAGCTGCAAGCAGAGGGAACCACCAGTTTTTGTGGGCATTTATACATTTAATATGTCCATGGTCAGGCCCTGGGGCCTTGTGGTTTTTAAAGGAGTTCACCAGGGTCTCCACCTCAAGATCCATGACAGGAGGTCATGGATGGAATTCCACCAGGTTGCTCTTCACTCAATCCATGGGGCCATCTCCCTCTACGCTGTACAACTGGCGGAAATGCTCAGCCCACATAGATGATGAAATACTACTGGCCACCGGTCTTGGAGAACCTACTGGTGGAACTGTTAACAAGCTACCAGAATAGCCTGGAATCTTTTTGCTCGGTGGCCAGGAGAAGTCTGGACCACTGCTCCTCCACATATATTCTTTTTTTCCCCTTGATCAACTGTTTGTAAGCAAATTTGCACACAAAATAATCTGGGGGCAAGCCGCATGAGGACCCCTTCCTATAGGTCTGATAAATAGATTTCAGTCTAGATCTAGCAAGCTGGCACTCTTTGTCGAACCAAGGATTTCCACTCCTGGAATGAAAGGGCTTTATGTACGTTATTAATGACTGAATGAACTGGGTCAGGTTGGCACTGAGCAGCGGATTAGTATCTCGTCAGGGTCAGTTGAGTGGAGAACTATCCTGCACAATTGATCACTGAGAGGCTGGGCTAGGTGAACGCCCAGCGTGGTAGCCAAAGCTTTATTCCAGCGCGGAGCCCTGAGAATTTCTAGGTGATTAATCTCTGGTTCTGAGATGATAATGGGCTCTTTGGTGGAGCAGGAAAAGGACAGAGAAAGCGTCAATGGCAGATGATCTCCAACAAGTCCTAAGCCTATAGCAAACTCTGCAACATGCGGTAGGACAGCAGGGGAAACTTGCATATAATCCACAACACTGGCACCAAAAGGCCCCAGGTATGTGAACTCCCCATCTGGATCACCATATCCAGCTCCATTGAGAATATACAAATTAAAGGCAGCTGCCAGCTTGGCCAACCTAATCCCAGAAGAGTTAATATGCGAATCTCTAGACCTCCTAGGTTTGAGTAGGCCATATGGGTCATCTGGAATCGGGTCAATATAAGGCATAATGGCAGAATCACTCGGGCCAATCCTAGCATTGAAATCACCCACAAATATAAACAATCCCTCTGGGTACTTAAAATAAAGCTCCTCCAGCAGAGTCTCCAGATCTTTCCAGAGGGCTTCTCAAAATGAACCCACATTGGAAGGAGGGATGTAAGTGGTTAGTATAACCAAGGTGGAGGTTCCAATGGTGGCACCAAAGCCCAGCATGGCCTGGGAGCTTACAATAGGGGAAAAGTCTGTGAAAACCAAACCCTGGGCAACAGAGCACCCCAACCCCCTACAGGCATGTCCCTTACCGTGAAATTTTACTGCCGGAAGGCCATAAGCCTGAAAGCCATCTAGCTCTAAAGGGAATGTGGCCCAGGTTTCTTGGACCAAAATAATCTGAAAACTCCTGACAAATGCAAGGAAGTCAGAGTCAGATTTATGCCTGGCCCAGCCTGCAATATTCCAAGTACATAGCCAGATGAATTCAGATCGGGGAGGGGCAGATAGTCACAAATTGTTAACCAGGCTGGACTCAGGAATATTGACCTCATGGTTAGGATCCTGGCCCCTGGGCACCAAAGGAGTCAAAGAATCAGCAAGTTGGACCGAGTTTCCCACCATATTCTCAGCAAGTGAGGGCAAGGCAGGGGAAGCCCCCAAAAGCTTCCTATCTATCAGGGTCCCTCCCCCGAGAGATCCAATGGGCCCACAAGGGGTGGACATAGGTTGCTGCCTGGCATAGTAACAGGAGATGGAAGCTTGGCCGCTCCCTGATTGGCAAGGTTTAACGGCCTTACATTAATAGGGACCAAGGAATGTTTCTTAGACTGGGCAGCACCACACCTATCTGTGTTCTGGAAAGGAGACCCAAGGGTTCTCTTAAAGGGAACCGGAAGGTCACTGCCAGGTGATGGAACAAGAGAAGAGACCCCCTCCTCCCTAAAGATCTGACTAAAATGAACCCCCCAAAATGAGAATAAATCTGAATGGGAAACCAAGTTGTTCACTACCTGTGGGGATCTAAAGTAAACCACTAGCCACTGAACCTGCCCGATGGAGGGAAAGGAGAAAAATATCTGATATGGCTAGTTGGGACCTGATGGCCCAAAATTTGGGATAGGTATAGGCCAATGGCTGCCTTAGAATACCACGCTGGTGAAAACCCAGAAGGTAATGGGAGGATTTGGAGGGTAAGAGCACTGGTTTCCAGAATAAGGGGGGGGGAATATCCCTCCATGAAATAGGACATACAGCTGCCCCGGAATCCTTCCCATTAGTGGGCTTGGGGACCTCCTTAAAATAAGGTTGCATTTGAGAGGCAACGGAGACACCCAACACCACCCGGCTGGGGCCACGGTCCAAATTCTTCCTTAAGGCACAAAGTAAGTCCAATATGGTGTCCAAATTGCCAGACTGGACCTCAAACTGGGCATTAAGCACCTCCAGTTGGACGTATAATTTTTTAACAAGATCCCCAATCAAACAGCATTGATTGCCCAAAATCTCAAAAAGGGAGGGGTCCATGGTAGACCTGGGAGGGGACATACAACCACCATCCTGTGAATGTAACTGCAGACAGGAAGGTAAAGGTGAAGTACAACCTATACCTTCCAGTAGTTCTGTGTGAAGAGGCCCAGACGCCTGGGACTGAGGCACTGGGATTGGCGGAGAGCCCTGTACTTCCAGTGGCTATGGCAGGGGTTCTGCCTGGGGGCTTTTAAGAAAATCTTCAAGACATAGTTGTTTTGCCAGGGAGCGAGCTCTGGTTGTCATTCCCTGGTGTCTCCTATTCTTAGGCATCATGCACTAATGTGGCCACCAAATAGGGAAATCGACCCAAGGACCCGCTAGAGCCAGTCAACACTGCCACCCTGCCCCCAGCCATACAAAAACTGCTGCAAAACTAAAAACATAAGTATCACAGTTATAAAATTAAATCCCCTGGGTAGATTAAATTAAAAACTTTCTAAGCAAGTTAACAACGGACTGTATAACAGGAGAAAAGGAGGCTACCGAAAAGCAAAGATGGACCTTCTCTTTCAGGGTCCCATCTTCGGAGTAACAATTGCCCTGAGTAGCGTCCTCCCAATCAATCACAATAATTACAGTCCCCAACTGTCCCCAAAGGGCCCCAAAGGGCCACACCCTTTGGCTTCAGTCCTTCGGCATGTGACTACTGGCTCGCGGCCTGCGGTGCAGCCGCAGGTGGCTTCCTTAGATGCCCCCTGGGCAGCTTCCTGTTGCGGGTGAGGGGGGAGGGGAGGGGGGTCTCCATCCGATGTTCCCCTAAGTCTCAGCACTCATGAACCTCCTCTTTCCTACAGGTGGATGGCAGGAATCCCGGAGCAGTGGCGGCAGTGGGGAGTCAGCCAAGAAGGAACCCCAACAGTGGCCGGCAGATGGTAAGTAGCGCTCAGGGAAGCCCCACAGGTGGCTTCCTTAAATGCCCCCTGGGCAGCTTCCGGTTGCAGGTGAGGGGGGAGGGGTCCCAGTATGATGCTCCCCTAAGTCTCAGCACTCACGCACCCCCTGTTTCCCACAGGTGGATGTCAGGGATCCCGGAGCAGCGGCAGTGGGGAGATAGCCCAGCATCTGACAGACTATGAAATAAGATACATGCAAATACTGCTCCTCCACTGCCACCAACTGATTCCTGGCCCACTGCTCGTGCCTGACTGCCCACCCACCTGCCCACCAGCAAGCTCGCTCTAAAGGATAGTAATCTTCTTGTCCTCAATGCTATATGGAACAATAAATAAATAAAAACAAATTTTATAAACCTGGCAGTGGCACCTCCTCTGCCCTCTCCTCCTCAGGTGAGGAGCCCACCTCCACCACCTCATGAGATGGTCCAGCCTGGGCCTCCATGATTTGTTCCTCCTCCACCTCCACCTTGACCTTCCTCCTCAGGTTCTTCTTCCTACCAGTGCTTTCTTCACCTTACATCCTCAGATTCCTCTCACAGACACACACAACCCACACACACAGCTAGCCTCAACAGAGCAGACACGCACAAGTTTACAACCAAACAGCCACACACAGACACCACACAGCCGATTGAACTACCATTTCTGGTTTTTGGTCTCATCAATATCGATAACGAAAATGTTACCAAAACCAAAATTTTTGTTTGAAACTAGTACCAGTATCGATAATGACAATAATGAAAATGACATTGTCTTTATAACGATAATGATAAAGCAACACATTTTAATAACGACAACAAAAATGATAACGAAAAATGACATATGGCCCTGGTGCACATCCCTAATATTTGGTAGGTGATTTGCTGATTGGGTGCTATTTGCCTAGTGCCTTTGGGTATACTGTATTTGGTATTGCTACGTCTATGTGTAGGGTGCAATTGTGTTTTCCTTTGCTGTGTGGTGGAATCTTGAAGACTTTGAGCAACAACTGTGATTGTGCCTGCCAGGCTGCCACTAAAGATAGCTTCTTTGAGAAGAGATCACCCTAATGGAGGGAGGATAGCAATGGCAATGTTCTGATTCCTTCCTTTCAATAGTACACTTAAGTCAGGAGGTCTAAAGTTACTTTTAGTATTTTACTAGTAAATTTAAATTTAGTTTAGTAAAGTAAAATTTAGTACACTACACGTGGCTTTAGTAGACACTTTACTAGTTTTAGAAACCCCATGGATCTTTAACGGTCCCATTAACTTCATTTGAAAAAGGCTCCCATAGACGTCAATGGAAAATGAAAGTGAAACAAAAATGAAACAGAAGAGATACTACTTTTAAAAAAAAATGAAACAGAAGTAAAAATGAAACAGAGGAAAATACTAAAGTCCATCCCTAACTAGAACTTCAACAGGGTACCAGAATATTCAGGCACCCCTGACAAATCAAGGGTGCCCAAATTGACCTGGCCCTGTTCAGGTACCATTGATGCCCAAACAGGACCTGATGGGCTGTTCAGTTGTACCAGCCAGTCTTTGAAAATGACATGAACCAGCCCAGAAGCAGTGGCCAGCCCCGGGTCCTCTCACTTTCAAAAACTACTTCCCCACTTTTGCACATTAAACCATGCTTGTCAATGCATTCTTACAAAACCTGCTCCCTGGTCTACTTTTGATTCCCCCCAGATTTGCCTTCCTAGTCAGTACCTGCCCTGCCACACCTGCCCTGACCCCTCTTCTGCCCTGCCAACCCTGGAACTTCATTCCCTGACTGCCATCCACCTCCTACCCACTCACAACAATGCCTACTTCCATGAACTTACCTTCTGGTTTTCAACTGTGAAACCATGTATCTTCTGACTCCACTACTTAGTTAGTTTGCCCTCCTGGTTGTAGGAATCTTGAAACTCCACAGTTTCTGAAACCCCCAGCAGTGAGGCAGATATATTTTATTGTGAAGCCCAAGGCTATTACAATATCCAACATCTCCATCACCAACAAATAAACATACATACTACAACACAAGAAAATAAATATGCAAAATGTACAAAATATAAGTTTAAAATTAAGTAATCCAGACCCAAGGTTGCCACTGGCCATCAAGCACAGTTACCCCGGTGGGCTTCGCTTAATCGCAAAATGATTTGGCAAAATTTCAAAACGGCTCTTGACAGTCCCGATTCTACACAGTTCAAGAGTCTCCTTACCAAAGTTTCAGAGTCTAAGGAGCCAATGATGTATTTGCCCAGAAGGACTTGCCTAGGGCCATTAAGGGCTGTGCAATAGAGGAAAACATGTCTACAAGAATCTATTTCTAGCAGGTCACACAACTGGCAGAACCTCTCGGGTCAGGGGATACCCATATAACATACCTCCAACAGGGCAGATTGATAAATGTTACATCTGAAGCAGGTAAAAGCCCTTCATTGCTTGAAGTTCTGCCATGAAAATAAATAGCTGTTCACCAGATCTGAGTAGCTAGCTAGGGGATAATCCGGAGCAACTCTCTGACTTGATATCAGAGATATTTTGTCCTGAAGTTCATGGTCTAGCAGTCATCTCTTAATGAGGGGCAAGGCTCCCTATAGCCCAAATACCCCAAAGATTTCCTAGAAAACCCCAAAGACTTAACTTTGGCCTCCACCTGATATGCCCAAGAGCTATGAAGCCCGGCCCTCACGGCCTGCGCCAAAAGGGAATTATTCTAGGGGGGGAAAAGAACCACCTTCAGCCAGAAACTCAGGAGTACTTGAAGAGCCCGTGAGACTTGCAGTTCTTGTCTCAGAATTCCCAAGGGAGTGCCCCTTGGGACCCCCAAGATAGACTGCAGAACCTGGTTCTGTATCAGTTCCAGGCTAGCCAAAAAAGGGAAACCCCAAACTGGGAAGGCATACAAACATTGGGTAATGACTTTAGCTCTAAAAAGCCGCAGAGCTGGCAACACCAATCTTCCCCCCTGAGTATGGAAAAAACTAAGAATAGCGACTGAAGAGCACTTTGATTGCATCACCACTGACTTGAAGTAGGGCTTCCAACTTCGGGAGGAGAAAACAATCACTCCCAGATACTTAAATGTACTCACTTGCTCAACAGAGTTACTTCCAATTACTCAACAATGTGGTTTGCTAGTCCCCTGCCTTTCCATAACCATGACCTTGGTCTTGGTGAAGTTTATCTTAAGCCCTTCCCTGTCACAATATTCCCCAAACCTCTGCATTGTTTGTCTAAGCCCCACCAGGGTTTGGGAAATCAAAACCATATCATCGGCATACAGGAGGGCCGGGACTCTCCTTGTACCAATTCGAGGAGCATGTGTATCAAAATCTTTCAAAAAGGAGACCACATCGTTTGAAAAAAATATTAAATAATGCAGGGGCCAATAGGCACCCTTGCCTAACACCTCTGCGCACATCTACTTCTTTCGAAAGCCTTTGGGCAGGTGCTGGATGTATGCAAATTTTATTATTACTATGAATCTTGATAAGTAAAAAGAGCAAACAACAATCAATGGAAGTAAAACTCAGTTTGAGCCAAAGCCTTTCCCTATGTATAGAGTCAAAAGCCATGGATAAGTCCATAAAACATAAATAAAATTTCCCTTGGCTATTAACACATTTGTCAGAGAGAAGGGAAAGGACAAAAATCTGCTCCAGGGTGGATTTCCCACTCTGGAACCCAGTCTGCTCAGGCTCTATTAAGTTGTTTCCATTTAACCAAGAACTCAGTTTTTCCAGCAAAAGTCAGGTATATAGCTTCCCGATAATACTCAAGAGACAAATGGGACGGTAGTTCCCAGGAAGGGAAGGATCACTTTTCTTGAATATCGGGACCACTATAGCATTTAGCCATGATTTAGGGATTATCCCTGAGGAATTGATGGAGGAAAAAAGGGGGGCCAGAAAACTGGCCCACCACTCGGGGTCAGATTTCAACAGCTCGGGGGGGGGGGGGGGGAGGACAAAGTCCTCCCCTGGAGCTTTCCCAGATTTCAGCATGGAAATAAAGGCTACTATTTTCTCCTTAGAAACAGGAGGCCACTCAGGGAGGCTATCCCTTGGGGGTAAAGGGGTAATGACTTCCAGAGAGGTGGAAAAAAACCTGGCATAGAACTCCACCCATAGATCATCTGGAATTAGCAACTCCTTACCCCTGGACCTACCAGGACGAATAAGGTCCCAGAAGGGTTTTTGCTCATTCTGTAGGGCTGCCTTCAGCAACTGGGCCCACCTCTGCTTCTGAAAATCTAACCTCTTTGGTGCGATCATATGGCGATACTCCCTCTGAATGGCTTGCACTTCTTGCCTAAGGACTGGGGAGGGATTTTTCCTTAGTTTATTTGCCAATCGTCTCAATTTGCTTCTCATAAGTCTGCAATCCCTATTAAATCAGGGGGGAAACTTCAATTGTCGGAAACCCGCTGGCTTCTCAACCACCAAAAGGGGGATTAGAAGAGCCATCAATCTATCAAAGTCTTGTAAGTGGTCCTTCCCCAAAACTATAATCCTACCTACTAGCTCCCTCACCTCTGGCAATTGCATAAATGCTACAATTGCATAAATGTCCCATCCCTAAATCCTTGGTTTCAAAAGCACTTCTTAATTCCTTAAAAGGGTCCTTTAGTAAGAAGGAAAGTGGGAAATGATTGGTCTCAAACCTGGGAAGAACTCAAAACTCTGAGACATTTAGAAAAAAGTTTTCTGAAATGAAAAAACAATCAATAACACTTGAACCTTTGGCAGAATGATAAGTAAAGTCCCCTTCAGGATCTCCCCAGGAACAACCGTTCAAAACCATTAGCCCCAAAACAGCCAAGAATTCCTTCAGGGGCCTGGCCCCAAAGCTAACAACACAATCCCTTGAAAAGCGAGTTCCTGGGAAACATTCTGAATCATCGAGCCTTGCTGGCTCCATAGACAAGGCTGGATTGCCTATTCTGATGTTAGAATCACCCCTGAACAATAAGATAGTCCTAGGGTATAAACTACAAAATCCATGTAATTCCCGTCTAACTTCAGGCCAAAAATCAGGTAAAAAGAAGGGGGAAGAAGGTGGTGGAAGGTAACAATTGCCTAACAAAATCTCTAATCCAGAATGGAACAAACAATAATATAAAGCAAAATATGATCCCAAAGAAACACATAGCTTAATTTCTACTTGGAGGTCCAACTCAGTTAGGAGGGCTAAACCCCCACACGGCCTACCAAAACCAGCAGCTGAAGTGGTGGCCAAACTAAACACCGAGAATCCAGTACAAACCAAATCCAATAAGGCCCAGGTTTCCTGGAGCAGAACAACATTATACCCAGCCAAAAAAGAAAGAAAATCAACATCCAGCAGGTGAGATCTCTCCACCCAGCAATGTTCCAGCTGAGGGTTTTCAGAGCAGGGGAGACCTTAGAGGCTTGTCATTTAGCCGTGGGAGTTGTAACTCCAACAGCAGGGAGGGGCAATTCCTTCTAATATTTTTATTTATTTATTTATTTATTTTATTTAATAAATTTATACCCCGCCCCTCCTGTCATGCAGTCCGGGGTGGCTACCAAAAACTTTAAAATAGAATAAAACCATTAAAACTCTCATAAATATAATAAAATATTAAAACAGGGCTAAGTTATAAATATAAAACCAAAATAGGTGGGGGAGCTGAGACACCTCACCCTATCCACCCTCCCTCCCAAAGGCCTGGGCGAACAGCCAGGTCTTACAACTTTGCCGGAATGTCAAGAGGCTAGGGGCCAGGCGAGCTTCCTCTGGAAGGGAGTTCCAAAGCCGTGGCCTGACCACCGAGAATGCCCTCTCCATTGTGGCCCCCCGCTTAACATGGGGGACCTCCAAGAAGGCACCCCCAGCAGACCGCAGGAGCCGCTCTGGGGCACGGAGGGCGAGGCGGTCCCTGAGGTATGAGGGGCCCAGACCATATAGGGTTTTATAGATCATCACCAAAACCTTGAACTTGGCTTGGCACGCTATCGGAGCCAGTGCAGAGTTCGGAGCACAGGTGTAATATGCTCCCGATGGCCCTCCCCCAAAAGGAGATGAGCCACCGCATTCTTCACTAGCTTCAGCCTCCGACCCAAGAACTAGGGAAGCCCCACATAGAGCGTGTTACAGTAGTCGAGCCTCGAGGTGAGGAAGGCATGGATGAGGGAGGCCAGGTCCGGGCCGGAGACATACGGACGCAGTCTACGCACCAGATACAGCTGGCGGAAGCCAGTCTTAGTGACTGCCTCCACCTGCTGCTCCAGGCGGAGGTCCACATCCAGTATCACCCCCAGACTCCGAACCTGCTGAGCTATAGGAGGGCGAACCGCCCCAACCAGGGGGGCGACCACCCCTTTTGCTCTCCCCACCTCCGTCTTATGGGGGTTAAGTTTCAGTCTGCTCAGCCACATCCACTCCGCCACAGCCTCTAAACATTGGGATAGCAATGAGACAGCAGGGTCTGGGTCAGTAGAAAAGGAGAGGTATAGCTGAGTATCATCAGCATACTGGTGACACCGCACCCCGAACCCTCTCACAACCTCCCCCAAGGGCTGCATATAGATGTTAAACAACAGCGGAGACAAGATCGAACCCTGCGGAA
>QEPC01002961.1:524775-540714 GCA_003113815.1 Sphenodon punctatus | reverse complement strand
CCCTCCCAGTGCTCCCCCTGCTGCCACCAAGGGGAGTCACTGGGTCCACCCCCCTTTTACTTCCCCTACTACACCCCCCCACCCTACCACCCTAGCCCTGTACAAAAAAGCCCACAAAACAATAATAACCCCCTGCCACCCCCTGCGTCCCGAAGTGCCCCAAAGTGCCTGCGGTTCAGCCGCTGGCCACGGGGTTTTAAAGCGCCCAGCTGATTCTGGGTGGGAGGAGGGGACAGGTCAGCCCTCTTTGAGCAAGGGAAACATGATCCCTTGCTGGGGAACTCCCTCCAGAAAACCGGGGGAGTGCCGATGAAAAAACGGCAACAGGAGAAGCCTGGCCGGGCAAAAGCGGCTTCTCCCTAGCCATCACCCCCACTTCCAAAACCATCAGGGTGGGGGATAACACCTGAGAGGAAAAGGAGTCCATGGATAGAACGGCCTCATGACCATGGCTTACATTAAGAGTGACTTGGCTACCTCCAGTCCTGACACCCCCAGCCAACTCAATTAGAGAGGAGGAAGTTGGGGGTCAAAAGGGAGAAACAAGTTTCTTAACCCTCATTCCAGAGTCCCGGCCCCTACCCAACCCATAAGAGGAGCACGGTGCCATCCTGCAGGATTTGAAATCCTCAAGTCATTTAGTAAGAGACCCAAATTTATCCAAAAAATCTTTCTGGCCCATCCGTAAGACATCCTGGGCAGGGGCAGAACAAGAGGCCACAGATCTTAAATTCACTACATTAGACGGCCCTGAAAACAGATGATCCACTTCTATACTCTCACCCCCCGAACCACCACCGAACACAGGAGCTAGCAAGGGGGCTACATTTGCACCATCCTGAGGAGGGTGGGGCATAGAAGTGTATCCAGCAGGAACTAAATCCTGGGCCCTAGGAGGAACTAAGCCCAGTGCTCGAGAATCTCCAGCTAGGTCACATCCTGCAGGGTCACTACTGCCCCTTGAAGCGGGGGGAAGACTTAGACGAGGATTCCCCAAAATGGGGGGAACTGCTTCAGCCAAGTCCAGAATTAGAAGTGCCGGGAGGTCAGACACCCTCCCCTGAGGTTGACGATCGACATTTATCACATGAAAGCGCTCTAAATTGACCTGTACCACTCTGGATATATAAACAGCTTTCCCCCTCAAAAAATCCAATTTCCCTAGGATTAGAGAGACCCAAGATGGAGAGTCAAAAAGAATTTTAAGCACATGGTGATTTTTTTGGCTAGAGATAATAACTATTTCAGCAATGTTATGTCTAATAATAGGCTTATGGAGCAGCAGACGCAGGTGTTCTGCGACATCCAGCAGTGTGCTCCAGGGGGGCAAATAGCCATTTGCAAATGGGCATATTGTGAATACTAGGTTACTGGTAGACACCTTGTACGGGTTAATCCCCTCTAAGTGGACTGGGCCAGACTGCTCTGGTCGGGGCAGGGTGTCTCCTAACTCTCAATGCTTCAGCACGGTTAGAGATAACAGATCTCGGCACAGAATGCCCTAGGCTAAGAAAAGGTTGCCCCAACTCTTTCCCTGAAAAAATAGCCAGACTAATACAGGGATTTATAACTCCCTTCTGACTACCACCCAAGGACTTAGAACCCTTCTCCTGGCAGAGAAATAAATTCAAGACCTCCAACTTATTATTCAATTGGTTTAGCTGTAGAAACATAAATTAAAGTCTCAGTTGTGAGTGCAACATGATTGGGAAGAAAGTCAGTTAAACGGCCTCCTCATTGCCCTCTATGCAATGTCCATCAGCAGGTGTCCATAGTTCCGCACCGGAGAAGTTTCCCAATGGGGCATGAGGCGTCAGCAGATCATGGGGACATTCTGCCGCCAGAATAGGAGGGTAGGTCAGTGCCGCAAAACGGTTTCTTACCGGGAGGTCTGGATGGATGCAAAAGTCACCCAAAGACTGGCCGGCACAATTATTAACCAAGAAACTCCATTCGTCTTTGTTTTAACATCTTGTCTGGCAGGGGGGAGGAAATAGCTGCCTCTGTCCTAGATCACTTAGAATTCTTCATACCTGCATGGCAACACATATCCTCTAGAGGGAATCCTGGTGCACCTGGCCTGCGCCTAAGGCCACATGCACAAGGGCACGCCCTTGCACGCGTGGCCCTTTGGTGCGCGACTACCGGTGCGTGATCACAGCGCTCACCATAGGCAAGCTGCCTCCCTTTCATGGCCACTGGTCTGTTCACAGGTGTCCTCTCTCCATACAAATCACCAAGAAGGAACGGGTAGGCAGCGACTCCCAGTAAACTCCAGCCCGCTCTCCAACACCACAGCTCCTCACGGCAAGCCGCCTCCCTTTCACGGCCACTGGGTCTGTTCACAGGTGTCCCCTCTCCGCACAAATCACCAAGCAGGAACAGGTAGGCAGTGGCTCCCAGTATACTCCAACCCACTCGCTGATACCACCGGAAGCTAGAGGCAGGGAATGGGGGACCAGAGCAACACTGACACTAACAGAAGTGGAAGCAGAGCACAAGCAAGAAGAGGTGAGCAAGGGGAGTGGGCCAAGCAAGGGTCAAGGAGAAATGACCAGAAGCTCCATCCCATCCAGCAGTGATTCAGTGCTGGTGTACTCAATCTTTAGCAGGGGTCATCCCAGTCTGATGGTACCATCTCCTCTTGGTTGTGGTATTGCTGGCAAGCCAGGAGAGCTCTGCTCTGACAAAAGCTAGATTCTGAAAAGTCCTGGACAAAAATTTTGTGGATACAAATTTTTATAAGCACATATGGACTCCCGCTATAATAGTTAGACAGAAGTGTTGCTATCCACCCTTACTACTTGGATGGTTAATGTGTAGAAACATCCTCTGATGCTTGAAGACAGTCACAGTTATGGAACTCCCTTCCCCTGAAGGTTCACCAAAGCTCACATTTGAACATTTTCCAGAGGCAATGTATAGCCTTTATATTTGGCCAACCATTTGGCAGGCAGGAATAGGACATGGGGAGGTTAGGGGTAGAACTATTCTTAAATGGTTTTGTTTATATGTGTATCTTTGATATATTTTTAATATATATTTTAACCTGCCCTGAGCCCTACAGATTACTCAGGTAAGCTATAAATTTAAGGGTTGAAATATTCAGAGTGAATCCTATGTCTGATGAATTCACCTGCTTTGATTCAGATCCAACAAAGTGTCTATTCAGTCCCATTTCACCGGGTGTCTGCTTTGATTTGGTTAATTTGATATTTCAGTTTGGTAATTTTAGTGCTATTACACTTGTGGTGGGCAAAAATGAACTAACCAAAATGAACAAAATAACAACAACAAAAATATTTTTAAAAATGAAGTATCCAAAACAAAATAACTAAATATTCATATCAGTTGTGTATGTCATCCATTTAAGCTCTAGAACACTCTCTTGTCAGACAACCTCTTCCTTCAAGAGTTCTACCTGGTGAATCTCTTTCTGAGTTCCCAGTCCAGCTTTATATAGAGGTGTGAATTAGGGATGTAAGAACACAACGGGGTTCAGATGTTCGGTCATTTGGTTCAAAAACCAAATTCGGGTTCAGTCCTTTGGTTTGAAAACCGAGTTCGGGTTCAGTCATTCGGTTTGGTTGAGTTCAGTTCGGTCGTACGTTCAGGAATGACAGCTCCCCGTGAGCAGAATAACGGCCCCAGAACACTGATGGTGAGTCCTGGGACTAGAGTGGCACCTTCTAGATGATGTGGATGGAAATCCCTCCCTGCCTGTAACATAGGCACCAGAACCCTGATAGAGGGTCCTGGGACTAGAGTGGATGAAGTGAAACAACAGCCCTCCCTGCCTGGAACATAGGTCCCAGAACCCTGATGGTGGGTCCTGAGGCTGGAGTGGCTGCCTCTTGATGTGGTGGAATGACAGCTTCCCGTTAGTGGAATGACAGCCCCAGAACCCTGAGGGTGGGTCCTGGGGCTGGAGTGACTGCCTCTTGATGCGGTGGAATGACAACTTCCCGTGAGTGGAATGACAGCCCCAGAACCCTGAGGCTGGGTCCTGGTACTAGAGTGGCAGCTTCTAGATTATGTGGATGGACAGCCCTCTCTTCCTGGAACGTAGGCCCAGAACCCTGATGGTGGCCAGTGGCTGGAGTGGCAGCTTCTAGCTGACGTTGATAGACAGTCCTCCCTGCCTGGAACATAGGACCCGGAACCCTGAGGGTGGGTTGTGGGACAGGAGTGACAGGTTCTAGATGACATGGATGGACAGTCCTTCCTGCCTGGAATGTAGGACCCAGAACCCTGAGGGTGGGTCGTGGGACAGGAGTGGCAGGTTCTGAATAAAGTGGAATGACAGGAGTGGCAGGTTCTGGATAAAGTGGAATGACAGCTCGCACATGGATGGTCCTTACTCCTTATTCGCTTACAGCATGGCCCAAGGACAGCCAGTTCTGCTCCTGTTTGACACAGACAGTTATTTGGACTTAAAGGAGGTATCCAGCAGCATCACTGAGGCAGGTGAGGAAATAGTCACGAGGAACTTGCAGGCTGGCAGGCATGGGTGGAGTGGCGGCAGAGGTCCATCCAGGATTTGGTGGATGGCAGCATCCCCACCCAGCCAGGTGTTGCAGGCGTGGCTCAACAGAACTCAAGAAGCTCTACTGCCAATTGTTCAAGCCTTGAATGGTGGTGAATCACATAGACAGCCAGTAGCAGACATTGGATTTCCCGGTCTCAGAACCTGTGGCACAGCAGAGGTGGCATTGGCAGAAGCAGCAGACATTGGATTGCCCAGTTGCAGAACCCGTGGTGGCACAGCAGAGGCGACATTGGCAACAACAGCAGACATTGGATTGCCAGGGCACAGTACCCATGGCACAGCAGACAGCAGCAGCAGGATTTGCCTGTGTGCTGTACCCATGGACCCAGGATGGTAGGATTTGCCAGGGAAGAGCTTCCATACAGCAACAAATGGCAGCAGCAGGATTGTTTGGGCACATTTGGATTTGCCATGGCAGAGCACCCATGGACCAGCAGACAGCAGGTGCGCCCTTCACCAAGGGCTGGGTGGTCACCGATAAATGTGGCCAAAACCTTGAAGGCAGTCCGTGAGGGGGGCTTCACTAGCATCCCTTGCACCACACATACCCTTCACCTGGTGGTGAAAGGGCACCTGGTGTGACAGACTCCCTCACCATGGCGGTCAGGACTGCCTCTATGTTCCGGGACATGTGGGGACCGTCCATTACTTCCGCTTGAAGCAGGGGCCACCTATACCCTGCTTCAGGACCTCTCCTGCCACTGCCAAATGCTGCCTCCGGGTTCTGCCACCAGTGCGCCGTCACTGCCAGGTAAGTGTTCTGAGCATTCCGGTTCGACCACAAGTCTGTGGTGAAGTGGATGGTGGCACCCACAACTCCTGCCAGCTGCTCCCACACCCGCTCCTTTAAAGCTCGGTACAGGGCTGGCACCAGCTGCTGACTCAGGGTGGTGCACGAGGGCAGCTTAAACTGGGGGCCAGGAAGTCAATCATGTGCCTGAACCCCATGTCCCCGACCACTGAGAAGGGCTGCTCATCCAGAGCGATCATTTCCCCCAACATGCGCGTGGCTTTCAGGTGAAAGCCACACCTCCCTCCATCTCTTGCAGCTGCAAATGGACTTGGCAACTGCCCTCACCCCAGCTCCTCCATGGTGGACTGATGCTGCTTCTGCTGCTGCTTCTGCTCCCCCCTAGCAGCATGCTGCAAGACGCAGCTGTTGGAGCAGGACGCTTGCCCGCTGATGGAGACAAACGACTGGCCACTGCAGTTGGGATCCAGCTGGCGTCCACTGCCCCTACCTGCCCGCTTAACAGCACAGCACTGTGGCATCCCTTGAGGTGCCTCGCCATGGCAGTTGTGACAAGGTTTGTGAGCACCTGCCTACACTTCACCACCTTCTGGCACAAAGTGCAATGCACCTCCCTAGGACCATCCACCCACACCAACTTAAAATGCGCCCAGACCGAGGATTTTTTTGCCCCCTCATGCCTTCTGATCCACACCAGGTGACACACCACTGCCAGCACTGCTGGGAGGGGCAGCACATGGTGGTGACACAGCTATCAGAGGGACAGCCATTGCCTCAGTTCTAGACATCTCCTTCATGGGACTAGTGTCTGCCTTGATGTCCCCAATCAGAGTGATGTCCTGCGAAGGGGCGTACTGGGACTCTGAGGCTTCTGCACTGCACAACATGCTGCGGCCACTCTCCCTGTGCCTCCTATAGCTTCTGTTGCTGCTGCTCCTCCTCTCCCTGCTGCCATTGCCTGGGGATCGGGTCATGCCTCTAGCAGCTGGGGTGGGATCCACCAGCCCTGGATTGCCAGGGATAGACTCAATAATGGGACATGATGGTGGCCCATGGTGAACATCGGACCCTGCCCCTGTTGCACCTGCACCTACTCCTGCAGCCACAGTCTCCTGGAGTGCAGGCTTTCCAGTGCTCTGCATGGCAGTGGAGGATGCTGGCAGGAGGTTCCACTGAACCACCACCCCGGCTAGTGCCATTGCTGGGAGCCTCGGAAGCCTGTTGCCCAAAATCAGGCCTGTGGAGTTTGGGGCATGGTGATGGGCTCTGCCTGATGCCTGATGTCACTCTGCTGGCATGGCCCATACCACCTCTGTCTCGTGCCCCATTGCCCGCCTTATGGGCAGCAGACTGGCCTCTCCTGCTTCTCTTTTCCATGTCTTTCAACGCAAGGAATGAACATGTAAATTTTATATATATATTTTAATTTATTTATTCAAATTTTTTATCTTATATTATATATATATACACTAACTCTAACTACTATTAACTATTCTAAAATCTATGTTACTAAATGGACTATTATATCTACAAATACCTAGTCCTACAAACACACTCTAAAATATTAAAACTGAATAACTACTACACACTAACACTATCTCTATCTATCTCTATAACTAAGCTAACTCCTACATCTATCTATCTATCTATCTATCTATCTATCTACAATATTACACAGGGATGGTGGGGGAAACACAGACAGCTCAGAACAAACAACACAGGGAGGGGTACAAAACTGAAATTAAACCTAAATCAATCTAATCCGACCCTAAATAAATCCAAACACAGGGGAAGGGAATCAGGGAGGGAGGAGGAGGGAAGGATTCAATGGAGGATAGGGAGAAAGAACACAGGGAGGGTTAAAAAAATAAAAATAACACCTAAATCTATCTAATCAAATCTAAATAAATGAAGCTAGGGAGGTAAATGTGTGGAATAGGTGAAATAGGAGGATGCCAATGGATTAGGAATAGGAATAGGAAGGAACACAAACTGCTAGGAGAGGGAGACTTCTGAAAACGCCTGCTGTCACAAAGAGTGGTTAGCTCAGAAGGTGTTGGAAGGGGGGAGGGCAATGACTTTTGTTACTTGCTGCACCCACCTTACTACAAGCCCCATTGGCTCTATGTAGTCTTGCCCCATGTCCCCCATGTCCAATTGCAGACTGCAAATCCAGTGGTCTGAGGATAAAAGGGATGGTGATTGGGCAGGCCGGCTGCTACTCCAAGCCTCTCCACTCCTGGTGTCAAGGAGTCTGCTCTTCAGCTGCCCCCCCCCAGTCATGTTTTTGCCACCCGAACTCATCCGAACTCACCCGAACGATACCGAACTGTTTGGTTGTTTCCGAGTTCAGATTGAGTTTGGTTCGGTTGGTTCGGGTTCGGTTCGGTCATCTGAATGGACCAAATTTGGTCTGAACTCTGAACTCCCGAACCGCGTTCGCACATGCCTAGTGTGCAGATTCATTTCATTTTTTTAATCACTAAAACAAACGAGTGCCTCTTCATTTTAGTAATATGAAAATGACAGGCCATGGTAATGAAAAAGGATGAAAATGAAGGAACAAAAAATACATTAAATACTTTTTATCATGTGGAGCACAGCAACAGTTTTTTGAAGTACTAGTGACAGGACACTGCCTCAAAACCCTCCAGCAGCAAGGTCATAGTAAGGCATTACCCTATTCAAAATAAACCCTGAAAATGGACAAAAATGAAGGAAAAAAACATCAATTTTCCTTACTATAATAAAGGAATAATAATAAAATATAATAAATAAAATATAATAAAATATAATAAAAATTACTGCACATGAACAAATGGCCACCAGGGCTGTTGTGTGCATGGACTGCCTTTCCCAAAATGTTGCTGGCAGCATCAGAACCATTTTGGAAAAGGGCAGCTGGTCTGTGCATGTGTGGTGGCCATTTTGTACATGTGCAGATCAGCTGCTTTTAAGGGCTGTGCATGAGCCGAATGATCTGGTGGTCATTTTGCACATGTGCAACAATTTATTTATTTATTTATTTAATTATTTTTTTTAATAAAAGGAAATGAAAAATGAATGAAAATGGTAGCATGGGTGGGTACATGGGTCACGAAACAAAAATGAAAAAGGTAACAAAAATGAGCAATGCACCTGTTGCACATCCCTATAACCCCCTTCTCAGGTGGAGGCAGTCAGCCTCAGCTTCAGGGTTTAGTCTGGCATAGGTAATGCCTTACTATGACCCTTATGCTGGAGGTATTTAAGGCAGTTCCCTGCCACAAGTGGCCTCCCCCCAAACAGTTGCTGTTCTCCACATGATAACAAGTATTAGGCAGTCAGAAAATGCGTAAAGGAGTTCTTAGTCATACTGAGGACAGAACAGGCTAAGAATGAACTGTACTAGCTAGAGTCCTAGCAACACAAAGTGCAGAACTGACTCATACTAAGTGCAATAGCAATTTCCAGATCAGATTCCCAAAGTGGCAGTATCGCCCCCACTACAGAGACAATATGAACAAATTAGCATTTCCCCCCTTGGAAAATACAAAAACTCTCCCTCCATCCTATCTTTCTGCTACCCCCAGTACAGATAACAGGAAAATAGTCCACTGTTATTTGGGAAAAGGAGTATTCTTGACACTGAACCTCATATTATTAGTACTACTTTTAAATGTATTTGGTCATATAGGAACATCTTTATGCCTGCAAGAGAGTTTTTGATAAAAGCAGGCTGGAAGCTCGGTGAAGCATCTGTGGACTCGCACATCCATAGTTGTTGAACAGGGACAATAGTTCAAGTAGTGCTCGTAATGCATAGAGGCATAATGAGAGATGGCAGGAAGAGAAATTGTGATTGCAGTACCTTCCAACTACTGTTTCAGTTCCCAGATGCCTGCTGCTAGCACAACACGCTCAGCTGAAGGTACACGGAGTACAATTCACATCTTGCTGTAAGCAAGTATCCTATCCAACACTCATCTGAACTTGTCATCCTCGTTTTCAGTCTGCACAGTGCGTACCATTGATACTATTCAGGGATGCTTTCACCGCAGACATTTTTATAAACCTAATAAACTGCACCAACAGAAGTTGTTAGAAGAACTCATTCATTTTATCCAAAAGAAAACAGACTGTTCTGCACCTTGAATACTGTGTTTACTTGCACTTTTGCACACAGAATGAGAATAGCTACTTGAGAAGCCCAGGTCTGCAGCACGCCGCTCTATATTTTTCTGGAATCACAGAGCTCGGCTTGCGTCCCCATGTAGCAAACTATAAGTGTGGACCAGTGTGAGAGGGAAGGGCATAGTGATTCTGCCAATGGGCTGACTGGAGGGCTTTGCTGGCACTAATTCCAGGGAAGACTTTGCCAGCACTGAGATAGAGTGAGGATACTGCTGATATACCATGCACCCACCTGTACAGCAACCTCCCTGCACGCACTGACCGAGCTGGTGTTGGAGGTGGTCTTGCGGTCCCCTTGGATGATAGTTCTGGGGGACTTCAATATCCATGCTGACACCAGTCTTGGAGGGGTGGAGCATGAGTTCATGGCCACCATGGTAACCATGGGCCTCCCTCAGAGAGTAGTGGGCCCCATACATGTTGGAGGACATATATTTTGCACAGGCCTTGAGGCAGGGGATCCATTGGTGGGGAGGTGTCAATAGTGCCCTTGTCATAGATGGATCATTATCTCCTCCGGGTGGATATCCTGGCACATGTCGGCCCCATGTGAGGGTGTGGAACCAGTTAGGTTGGTTCGCCCCCAAAGACTTATGGAACCTGAAAAGTTCCAGATAGTTCTATGGGATGTTTTTTCTGACCTCGATGGCCGCTCACTCGATGACCTTGTGTCCAGGTGGAATATTGTGTTAAGGGGGGCCATGAACTGTGTGGCTCCCAGGTGTCCACTCCTGAGTTGCCAACAACACAGGTCCCTGTGGTATACCAGGGAGCTGCGGCAGATGAAGCAGGAAGGGCAGCAGTTAGAGCGACGGCAGCATCATTCGTGTACTGAAGTTGACTGGTTGCCACATAGAGTCTGATTACGTACCTATGCCATTGCTTTGCGGACAGCAAAGAAAGTTTTTTTTGTCAGTCCAGCCTCCCTCCACCTGGACAGCAAAGAAGTTTTTTTTGGTCAGTCCGACCTCCCTCCGCCTGGATGTAGAACCATCAAATGCTCGCTGTGATTTGTTTTGATGCAACATTTTTAGCACATAACGGATCAGAGGCAGTAGAAGCCCCTTTTTGTCCTGTTTTATGGGATGAGTTTCGGACGGTGTCACCCTCAGATGTGGGGGATGCTGTTGGGAGTGTTCAAGCCACATATTGTGAACTAGATCCATGCCCATCCTGGCTCATTAAGGCTAGCCGGGAGACATTGGGGCTGTTGCTGGCAGGGATAATCAACACCTCCCTTGGTGAGGCCAGGGTGCCGGGCTGTCTAAAGGAGACAGTGGTGCAGGCCCTGCTCAAGAAACCATCTTTGGACATTAAAGCCCTTGCCAGTTATCGGCCAGTCTCTAAAAAGGGAAGGTTTTTGAACGGGTGGTGGCTCAACAGCTTCAGGGGCATTTGGACCGGGTTAACTTTCTTGATTCCTCACAGTCGGGCTTTCATCTGGGTTATGGCATGGAGACAGGGCCAGCCCCAGGTATGACCCACATGTGCAGCCGCACATGGCCCCGCCGCCAGCTGGGGCCCCGCACTTGCCTGGCTGGGCAGCAGGCTGCAGCCAGCTTCTCCCTCAGAAAGAAATTCTTCCTCCTCTCCCTGGCTCCAGACCCCATCCCTCACCTGCCTCTGCCTTCTAGTAGTGCTGCAGCAGCAGCAGCAGCAGCAGTGGGGTGATCAGAAGGTTGCTACCTTGTAAAGAAGGTTCTTCGAGCTGGCTCCCAACATTCTCACAACTGGGTTGTGCACGCTCACTCTATTCAAATAATAGACCACATGATGGTCTTGAGCTCCTGTAGTATAGAAAGAACCTTCCCCCTCCGAATGATAGTTCCTTTCAATCCTTTCTACAAATATAAGAAAAGAATTCCATGCGGGCCTGGAAGGGTGGGTGTTGTGAGAATGTTCAGATCCATCTCAAAGAACCTTGTTTGCAAGGTAGCAACCTTCTGTTCTTCTTCGAGTGGCTCCTCACATGATATTTTGACATGGCTCCGCCGGGTGGGGAGTCAGTGGGCGCGCCAGTGCATGGATGGGGCATGCACACAGCTGCACACACATCCCCACTCACCCACCACTCATCCACACCCACATAGTAACCACCATTTCCCCCAGTTGCTCCGTGCGTGGGGATGAGTGGGGGGGGAGTGGGGATGCGTGTTAGGTGAGCGCACATGCACCCTCACTCACTATGGGCGCGTGCCGTGCACCACGTCATTCACATGGGGTTTCCCCCACCCATGAACACACAGAAATCTGCGTGTTTATGGCTGGGAGGAGAGACCCGTGTAAAAAGGGCCACATTCTCACAACTGTCTTACTTATACTATCTTAGGTAGGAATTTAGGATGTAAAGCAATATCTATTCTGTCTTGGAAAATAAATCTGCAAATATGGTTCTGAGATTATTATGGCTGCTATTTCACTAACTCTTCTTAATGAAGTTATTGCTAACAGGAATACTGTCTTTAAACCCGCACCCCATAACCAGTTCATTTGCACCCCCATATAATCAATTCACGCTGCCCCGTGGGCACAAATTAAATGGTTATGGGTGGGGGCAGCGTGAATAGATTATATGGGGGCGGGGGCAGAAATGAACTGGTTATGGGGTGGGGGCAGCATGAACTGATTATGGGGGCACAACTGAACTGGTTATATGTCTCTTTTCATGGCATAATGCGCTTAATAAGCTAGCTGCATTTTGGGTGTCTTGTGTGTGTGATAGCAGTATCTCTGGACTGGTCACACCGCATGCGTGCACAAGGCACAGGCGGCACTGGAAGCAAGAAGCAACAGGCCCTGGAGGCCAGACTGGCTAAGCTCATCCCCTGGCCCCTCCTCCAGTAAGGCAGTGGACATAGTTAGTCTCTCTGTGCCTCTGTCACTGCCCGCTTGGCTGCCCCTGCAGTGGAACCACTCCTGGGGAGTGGTGGTAGACACTCGGCTGGGGAGGGGGGGAAGCATTAGGAGGCCATGCTTCTCCATGGTTGCTCAGAGAGGTGGAAAATGTGAATCCTTCCTGTCCAGAGGTAGTAAGTTTTATGTAAATGTATACATTTGCATAATTAGGTGGTGCCTAATTATGCAAATTAGGCCCAGCACCAAGACTTCGCACATGGCCTCACAAACCATGGGGCCGGCCCTGCATGGAGACTTTGCTTGTGGCCTTGGTCAATGACCTCTCCAATGAGTTGGACCGGGATCGTTCAACCCTGTTGATCCTGTTAGATCTCTCGGCTGCATTTGATACTGTTGATCATGAGTTGTTGGTGACTTGGCTGCAGGACTGGGAAGGGATTGGCATGACTGTTCTTGAATGGTTCCACTCTTTCCTGGCCGGGAGAACCCAGCATGTGGTGCTGGGGGAGTTTTCATCTTCCCCCAGGGCCTCATGTGTGGATTACCGCGGGGTTCCATCTTATCCCCTCTCTTGTTCAATGTGTACATGCAGCCTTTGGGAGAGGTTGTTAGGGAGTATGGAGTGAGATGTGATCAATATGCTGATGACATCCAGCTATATCTCTCATTTTCCTCTGACTCAGGCCCATCAGTCGCAGTGCTTACCCAGTGTTTGTCCACTGTGGAGGACTGGATGATTGTGAGCCACCTGAGGCTAAATCCTGACAAGATGGAGGTGATGGTTGTGGGGAAGGCCGAGGGAGTGGTGGCCCCCATCGTTGATGGGGTCCGTCCTCACATGGTTTCTTAGGTCCGGAGTCTGGGAGTGCTCCTGGACCCACAGCTCTGCCTGGTGGCAAAGGGAGCATTTCACCAGTTACATTGGATGCATCGGCTTAGATTGTATGTCTCAGACTCGGATCTGGCCACAGTCATCTATGCTTTTATTACCTCAAGGCTGGATTACTGCAATGCACTCTACATGGGGCTACCCTTGGTGCTGGTTTGGAAGCTGCATCTGGTGCAGAATGTGGCGGCCCATCTCTTGACTGGGACGGGCCGACGTGAGCATTCTACACCGGTGCTTCGCTCTCTGCACTGGCTGCCAATACGTTTCTGGGCCCAATTCAAGGTGTTGGTGTTGACCTTTAAAGCCCTAAATGGCTTGGGGCCTGCCTATCTGCTTACTGCCTCACCCTCCGAGTTCTGGACCGAACCCTGCAGTCAGCTGGGGGCACCATCCTTGGGGTTCCCCAGGTTTCTTGGGTGTCTACTATGAGGAGTATGTTCTCCGTGGCTGCGCCGCGGCTGTGGAACTCCCTCCCGTCGGAGATCTGCTTGGCTGCCGGCCTCCGCTCTTTTTGCAGATGATATAAGACCTGGCTCTTCCACTAGGCCTTTCCTGAGGGAGATGGGATTGGTGTGTTGGGTTAGGGTAGGGGGGATGGGGTTTTATATTGTTTTTAATTATAATCATAAATTTTACTATAAATAAAATAGTACAGGGGCATTGTAGGTTTAGGCCTGCAAGAGTAGTGGGAAGATTATGTTTGGGCAGAGTCAGAGCAGGATCAGGTCCAGAAATGGTAGGCAGTTACAGGCTCAAGCCCAGGCACAAGCACAAGGACAAGTAGAGGTCCAGAAACAGACAGATATAGAAAAACAGGCACAAGTACAGGCTCAGGTCAGAAACATTCACAGGTACAGGAAAGACAGGAACAGGTTTACCAGCCAGTTACCAATCAGCAGATTCTGGGGGGGGGGGAGAGAAGGGAGGCACTTCTAGTCAAATAGGCCTATAAGGCACATCCTGAACCTAAGGCTGCTTTCAGACCTCCCAGCCCCCCCCCCCCCGCAAAGCTCTGCATCCCTGCGGGTGTTTGCCAGCAAAGCTGCATGGGGGAGTGGGGCGGCTTTCAGACTGACTGATCTTCACACATATCCTGGCTTGAGCATTCCCCCCTGCAGCAGAATATGCATGGGGAGAAGATTTGAAAGTGGCCTAAATCAAGGCATGGCAGCGGTGATGAGAACTGCACTGAAAGTGTCGAGATGCCATTTTGAGACATTATTTCCTAACAGCGGGTCTGGCCTCACCGCAGGTTAACCTGGGGCACCCACCCCAGGCCCTGCTATTTTTTCTACTTCCAGGGTCCCCTCAATGGCCCCCATTTTAACCAGGGCAGGGTGCCAGTCCCCCATGCCCTCCCAGTAGGACCCCAAACATAACCACCTCCCTCATACCATGGAGGGTGCCCCTGAGGGGCATGGCTCTTGGGAAGAGAATGGGGTTACCAGGGGCCCTGCATTTTATCTTCACTCTGGACTTCATTAATTCCAAAGCCAGCTGTACCTCAATGAACCTGTGACTGTAGGTGCACTTAAACATTTTGCTGCATGAGTGAACTTTTGATATGGGAGTTCATACATGTTGCTATCAACTCCCTTGCTACATGGAGCAGAGAAAATGTGACAGCATCCTGAGTCTACTGCTCAAAAAGATAGGAAATTATGTTTAACTTTCCCCAGAAACTGTTTGCTAAATGAATGACTTAAAAGAAAACACTGAAAGAAGTTTTGATTTCAGAAGAACATAAATAGAACTGCTCGATACAATTATTTTCCAATGCAAAATTTTTCATCAAAACTGAGTTTTGAATGTATTTAAAACAACAGCAACAGCAACAATTGCTGCCATAGCTGGCAAATTAGCTCCCCCAACCCTCACAAATACACAATTATTAATGGCATCTGCTGAGGAGTACCACATTGGCTCTGCGGGATTCCAAGTGGCTGCGGCAGCAGCAGCAGCAGCAAAAAGCCTAGCATTGTGGGATTGTATCCATGGGTGTTTTCCCTCAACATTGATTTATATGCATTATTATTTTATCCAGATATTTCAGTAATTTGGTAATGCCTTCATCCACATATTTTCTATCCAATGTGCATGTCTGAGAAGCGCATTACAGGGGTGCCCCACACCATCCTGAATAAATTATGCACATAGATTGATTGTGTGAACGCTGCATTGAAACCACATTCACAAACTGCACATGTTTTCAACGTGGTAATGCAGTGCATAAAGGAATGGACAGGAATCCTCTGTTAATCCCACAGAATAACAGAGAGAGCTGATGCTGCTCCAGGCATGGCAAATGAGGGAGGGAAAGAACCTCCAGAGTGGTGGGAGAAACAGCTTCTGGAAGAGGGGAGAAAGGTCATTTCTTGTTTCCTTCCTGCAATGCTGAGAATGCGGATAAATGCAAAGGAAATATGTGCATCAAACTGAATGTGTGTCAGGGCTGGGGCTGGAGGGGGTGTTGGCTGTGCTGGGGGGGGCTTTTCCATAGCTTCCTGTCCCTGTTCTGGCACTGAGCGCGGTGGGGGACACTCAGGGCCAGTACAAGGGTACTGGGCGCCCTAGACGAAACTTCAGCCTTGCGCCCCCCAACCCCCCGTGATAATATTAAAAAATGAACATTTTGTATTGGTATGAATATAAAACCTGTATTTACATATATATATATATATATATATATATATATATATATATATATATATATATATTACA
>QEPC01002961.1:485173-508807 GCA_003113815.1 Sphenodon punctatus | reverse complement strand
GGGGTGGGGGTTGCTGCTGCCTGTGCCTTGCCCCTTGGTGGTGCCCCCCCTCGTCCCTCCCGTTGTTCCTCGTGCTGTGTTCCGGGTGCCCCTGCCCCCCCTTCCCAACCTTTCCCTTGTGTGTGTGTGCCCGGGTGTGTGGTCGTGCAGTGTGTCCTGCTGCGGGTCCGCTCTGTGTGTGTGTGTGTGTGCGTGTGCTGTGTGTGTCGGCTGTCAGCCTGTTCTCCCTCTTCCCCCCTCCCTTCCCGTTTCCCTTGTGTGGGCGTTCCCTTGTGTGCCTTTTGGCTTCATTTGCCCTCAGGCATCTATGTCTGTGTCCCGCCCCTGCCCGGTGCCTTCTGGGAGTTTTGCGCCCGGCGGGGGTTCGGCTGCACGTCTGTTGTGCTGACCCGGTCCACGATGGTTCGGCCCGGTTCCCAGCCCTGGTCCCGGGCCCGTCACGTCTGTTTGGGTCGTTTTTCCACCCCGGGCTGCGGTAGCGCTATTCACCCCCCCTAGGGGTTCGCTGTGGTGAACCGCCTGCCCGTAACATCTGAAAATACCCTTAGTCAGAGGCTGAGGAACATGGAAGCTCCAAAAAGGGAGGGAAAAGACAGTGAAGCACTTGGGGAACTCTGCCTACAAGGCTGAGTAAAAACAAGGATAGGAAACAGTCCCATCTGAGACCAATACAGTTCATCTCTAAAGAAAAGTAAAGTTGGCAAGTAGGGACAAAAATTAGAGAAAAGTAGGAATTGTCCTTTTCTCGGACAAAAGATTAGAAAATCCCAACTGGGAAATAAAATAACTTTAAAAAGAATAAAGAAAACAAAAGAAAAGAGAATTAAAACAAAAATGGCTTGGAAATAGTGAAAATGAGAAAATAAAGAAAAGTAGGAATTACCCTTTTCTCGGGCAAAAGATTAGAAAATTCCAACTGGGAATTAAAATAACTTTAAAAAGAATAAAGGAAAAACAAAACAAAACAAAACAAAAGAAAAAATAAAACATAAATGGCTTGGAAATAGTGAAAAATGAGAAAATGAAATAGAAGAAATATAATAAAAATAAAATAAAAGAGAAAAGTAAACGCTTAAGAAGCTTAAAAATAACTTTTAAAATGGAAAAGACTTAAGAAAAGACTTGGGAAAAAGACATAAAATGTAAATAATTAAAGCAAAGAAAAAGAACGAAGTCGATTTAGGCCTATTCAGGTCTTTGCCTTTCATGAAGTCTCCATAGCAAGCAAGATCTTCCCTCCTTTGTCAACAATATCTTGCCAGTTTTATAGGATTTCTGAGAGTCTTTCAATATGACTGCCATGTGTTCATCCAATCAGTGGCAACCAGGTCAGGGGTCCTCCAATACAAATGAAGTTTGTTTCTTGCCAAGTGATGACGTTAAAGAAAGATATTTTTGGTTTCCATGTCTCCACTCTTCTTGATTATTTTGTAGTGGCGGGACCCTGGGGCAATTACCGGATACCGGATTTACCAGTTTCCGGTTCCCAAAAAACCGGATTCCCGGTTTAAATCCGGTATACCGATACCAGATTTATTCCATTGATTTCAATGGGGCACTGGGTCCCCATTGAAATCAATGGAATAAAATTCCTCCCCCCTCCCCCTCCCAGGCTGTGCGGGTGGAAGGGGGGAACATCTGGCAGGAATCCTTTAGACGTTATGGGCCTCTCCTCCCCCACAGGGGATTGACTGTGGTAAGAGGGAGGCCCATAATGTCTGAAATTACCCATTGAGAATGGGTAATTCTGCCCAGCCTAGATTTAAAAAAAAAAATTCCCCTCCGGCGGGCAAGTTCAAGAGCCCCCCCCCAGCACCAGCGGCCGCGGCGTCCCAGCAGCAGCCGGTAAGTATAGACCTGTTCCCTGGGGGGGGGTTTAACACCCCCCCACCCCACCAGAAAGTTCCCTGGAAGGCCTAGAGTGTCTCTGAAGCCAGCAGCCACAGCCGGCGCTGAGGCCACCGGACCGCCCGCCGCCGCCGCCGCACCCGGAGCTGAACTAAAAAGGTACTGGAGCCAGTGGGAACTTGTAGTAGGGTGATCCCTGGGGGGGTGGGGGGAGGTGTTTTTTACTCGGGGAGGGTGTTTTACTTTTTTGGTGGGGGACTTCACCCCTCCTTACTTCTATGAATCAAGACTATGGTAACCTTTTACTGGTCTTGATCTTTGTCCCACTTCAATAGAGTCTTTCAGTTTCACTGGAGCTCTATGAAACACAATGGAGTCATTAGCCTCACTGAAGTTTTATTAAATTCTATTAATTCGACATAATTTCATATATGGATTCTTTTCAGGAAGTTGTTGAAAAACAGGTTAGATCTGGCTTGATTCTAGCTAATTTAGAAAGGAAGTTTTAGAGCAATATTGATTTATAAAATTCTGAGTCATGAAGACACAATTCAAAAGAACAATTACTTATTTATCGGAAAGGGGTTTTTATTTAGGTATAATTTGAAGCCAAACTTTAGGTGGAAATAAACTTTAGCTTACTAATTAAATATATCATTCTCAATGGGTAATTTCAGACATTATGGGCCTCCCTCTTACCACAGTCAATCCCCTGTGGGGGAGGAGAGGCCCATAACGTCTAAAGGATTCCTGCCAGATGTTCACCCCAGTGAACCTCCGGCGGGAATCAGATTAACCACGATTCCAGAGGTGAGGCCAGCCTCACCTCCGGAATCGTGGTTAGCACAATCATGATCCGAGATTGGTGGAAAGTAACGTCTGTTACCTTCCACTGGCCCAGATCATGGCTCAGACCATGGGTGATTTCAGACGTTACACGTTCCGGAGTCATCACAATGGATTCCCAGTTGTGGTGAACTGAACAACCACCCTCCATGGTCAATAAAAGCCCCAAACAGACATGACAGGAGCAGGACCACGGCAGGGAATCGGGCCCCCAGATCATGGGTGCCGGAGGCGGACAATGGAAACGGCAGCCATGGAGGGGAACACCGGGGGCAGAGGCAGACGGGGGGGAAGAGGGGGCCCGGAGCCGGAGGCAGGGCCAGTGACACCCCAGGAAGCAGACAGCACAGCAGCACAGCCGGGACAGCAAGGAGGGAGCAGGCAGCGGGCCACGGAAGCAGGCTGGAGCCAGGAGACCACATGGGGGCCAAGAACAGGGGTCCAGGAGGCACAAGGGGACTCACAGCCAGCTGCTGGAGGTCACAAAGGGCCCAGGGGCAGGGTGCCCCATCTGGTGAATGAGGTGGAGCCAATGAAGCATTACCTGGTGGTACCCCTGCATGGACATGTGGTAGACGATCAGGTAGTAAGCCTCGAAGGGATACTGCACAGAGAGACCCAGCTGCACATCGGAACGGGACCACACACCGGACAGCGCCATCAACTCTGCCACAGTAAGCTCAGACATGCATCTGTTGGCAGCAGGGGGCCACGGAAGCTGACCCAGCTCCAACAGCCGGTGATACACTGCCCCACGGGAGCACTGGTACCCACGGGTCCTGTGAACACAGCCCAAGTAGGACATGGTCAAGGCAGGGCCCCTCTCCACCAGACAGACCATGTAGGTGGCCAGGCTGCACGTAGACAGGACAGACACAGTTTCCGCCGCAGACCAAACCACATGCAAGCACCTCATCTCCAGGATGCGCTCATCAGGAAAGGGAACAATCCCCAGCATCTCGGCATGCAGTCGGCAATCCCAGGCGCTCACCTCATAGCCGAAGTAATGAAGGCCAGAGCTCAGGCTTGCATATGCACCCGACAGGCGGTCCAGACAGCTCAGCAGAAATTGCACCGCCGGGGTATGCCACAGGTCACACAGGGCCATGGTCGTGCTGAAGGACCATGGATGGGGGGTTCCATGGGGGCCAGGAGCCCAGTCGAAGAACAGCCAGCCATGGTCCAGCACGCCAGGGAGAATAACACCATGGACAGGGGATCCCACATTCCCTCCAGAGGCAGGAGGGGGTTCAGGGGTGCACCAAGGCCGAGAAAGCCACAGGCCGCAACAATGTATGACAACAGAGTGAGGCATGGGGTGTGGACCCAGCACAGCTGCAGGAACCGAGCACACAGACAGGACAGACGACACACTAATCAGACTGGCAAGGACACGATATTGCCAACAGGGAGAGGTGGGAGGTGATGACAGGAGATATGCAGCTTCAGCCTGCACACCTGCGCGCGCGCCAGCCCATGCACATGGCTCCTGCCAGGGACAGTCGGTGCGCTCAATTTATTATTATTATTATTATTAACAAACATTTATATAGCACCAGCAGTGTACCTGGCACTTTACAAAGTAAAGCACTTTACCACGCTCCCGCTGGCCCAGGTTGCCCACCCTGCAGGAGGCAGCACAGGTAGCCTGGGGGGGAGGGGGAATGCCCATCACAGCCTATATCAGGGCCACCAGCGGCTCCCTGGGCCTCACCCCACCATGGAGCAGGACAGGTTGGGTGCATGTGGGATGCTCCTTATGCTCTGTGCCGAGTGGTACTGGGCCCACACCGATCAGCTGTGCATCCAGACCGCTGAGGTGCACCTGGGCGCCCACCTGCGGGTTACCACGGCCTGGAGTGCTGCAGGGGCCCCCAGGACTCATCAAGCCCACAGGCGCTCCCTGGCCCGGCTCCAAGTGCAGAGGTTGTCCGGAGTGGGCTTACACGCCATGAGTCGCAGCCAGACGAGGCCTGTGGTGATCCACAAGGCGGCCGGGCACCTCCAATGGAGGAGGGAGAACATGCACCAGGCCACCCTGCTCGCTATGCCCATTGCCCGATGGCTATGGGTCTTGGAGCAGGCCCAGGGCTAGTGGTCCCAGGCGCTGGCTCAGTGGGATGAGGCAGCCTGGAGGACACATTTCCGGATGGACAAGTTCAGCCTACTGCAGCTCGCGGAACTGCTCACGCCCTGGCTGGAGTGGTAGCACACCCCCATGAGGACCCCCATCCCCATGGTCCAGCAGGTGGCCATCGTGGTCTGGGCCCTGGCAACCCCCAACTCCTGTCGTTCTGTCTCGTAGCACTTCGGTGTCGGGGTGAGCACAGTGGCCTGTATCCTCCGGGATGTCTGTGAGGCTGTGGAGGGAATATTCCTGGACAGGGCAATCCAGCCGGTTTATCAGGGACCCATGATGGCCGGCTTCACGGCTGGCAGGTTCCCCAACTACATGGGCCCATGGACGGCACCCACATCGAGATCCTCCACCCCTTTACGGGGGAGGCCACGGAGTATGTCAACAGGCACGGGTATCACTCCCTGCAGCTGCAGGCGGTGGTGGACCACCAGGGGAGGTTCATAAACATCTTCACAGGCAACTTTGGGGGCAGCCATGATGCCTGGATGATGACCATCTCCCCCTTTTATGCCCGGATGTACCGGGGGAACTTTGCAGACATGGGAATGGCCCGGATCAAGGGTGTGCTGATGCCTCCATGTATCCTGGGGGACCCAGCCTACCCCCTCACCCGGTGGCCAGTCGCTTGGACCCTGGCAGAGGTGCTCTACAATACCCGCCAGTGTGCCAGTAGGACCGTGGTTGAGTGGGCTTTTGGGGCCCTCAAACAGCACTGGAGGAGCCTCACCAGCCGACTAGACTACACAGTGGAGACATCAGCCCTGGTGATCGGTGCCTGCTGTATGGTGCACAATATGTGCGAGACCAATGGGGCCACCCTTAAATACCCCATGCCTACCCGCCCTCCTGGCCCCGTGGCTCTGTACGTGAAAGCAGACAACCCGAGGGAGTACCGTTACACCAAACGCATCCGTGTCGTGCTAGCCAGGCACATGAGCTGGGAGGCCGAGACGTTAGGGTGCCCACGCCCTAGTCCACCCCCCCAGGGGCCCAGGGGACTCCCCGGGCGAGCCTCTATATGGGCATGAGCCACCCCCCAACTCCAGGCCCCTGAACGGATCACAGGAGGTGGCTGTGTTATCCATGCACTTATCATATCACCTGCTTACCCGTGCCCCACCACCACAACCACCACGCCCCCCTCAGACCACTCTCCCATTTCCCCCTCATCCCCCCAGCCCCCGCATTTCCTGGGGTGCCCCCTCGAGCACCTTGTGGGCAGCACAGAGCTTTGGGAGCTGCCCTCCCCCCAGCTGTCCATGTCCCCAACAGTGTCCTGGGATGCCTTGGTGTCCGGAGGTGCAGGTGGTGGTGGGAGGCAGGGTGGACCCAGGACTCGAGGGCCCCCTTTGGGGGGCTGCTCCCTCCAGAGGCCTATAGGGACTGGGAGGTGGATGTGGGGCCCTTGATGGCATGGAGGCATCTGGGGCGGTTGGGGAGGCAGTGGGGGCACCGAGGGATCTGGCAGAGGGCCCTGGGCAGGCAGGGTGCCCGGCAAGGTGGTTGCCATGACATAGGTGCACATAGTGCCCGTGTGCAGGAGCAGGGAGGTCCCAATGTCATGGGACCTGTCCTCTGCCTGGACCCTCTGGTTCCTTGCTTTGGCCCGCTCCAGGACGTGCTCTATGGCTGACTCCATGTGGTCTACAGCCGCAATCATCCTCTCCCCCTGTTCCGTGGTGGTCCAGACAATGTCCTCTGCCTGGTCCTCCCTACGGCCCCATACCCATACCCGGGGCTCCCTCATCCACTGGGCTGGGGGCACAGGCCTGGGTTGCTGTGGCCCCTCTGGCTGTCCTGTAGGGTACATGGTGGTTAGTCATTGGCAGCTCTGGGCGGCCACCCCCCTTGGTGCCTGCCCCCCTTTCTCACCCCCTTTCCCACCCCTGAAGGTGCTGGCCTCAGTGTCCGGCTGTCTGGCTAGGAGGTCGGGGCACCTCCTGCTGGTGGTCTGGGGCCCTGGACCAGGTGCCCTCTTGTGGGGCAGCGAGGGGAGGGGGTACCTTGGCCCATTCCCACAGCGCTCCCCATGAGGCATGGGGCGACTATGGATCCCTTCATATTTAGGATGCAGTTCCAGGGCATCATAGAAAGGAGAAGTCTGGAGTCCGTGTCTGGACCACTGGTTGTTGTTCCTGATGGCCTTGTACCCCCTCTTCAGCTCTTTGACCTTGGAGCGGCACTGTGCGATGGTCCGGTGATGCCCCGCTGCCTCCATTTCCCGCACTATCTCCCAGAATACATGCTTGTTCCTCTGATGGAGCACTAGCTCCAGCTGATGCTCCAGGGTCCCCCAGATACGGATAGTGTCCTGGGTATCCTGGAGCCCCCACTGGCCCCCTCGGTGGTAGGGCCTTCTCCCCCTTCTCCCCTCCAGTTCCTCCTCCTGCTGCTCCTCCTCCTCCTTCTCCTCTTCCTCCTCCTCTGACTGAGCAAGGCCCATCCTCTGGGGGCTCGGGCTCCCGGGCCTGTTTGCGTGTCTGTGGAACAGAAGTGGGGGGGGATTCATGTGTGTTCTGGTGCTGGTCTGCCTCAGTCCTGTGTCCCTGTCCCTCCCCCCCGCTTGCCAGCTGGCCAGCCACCCAGCCGCTCCACCGCCCCCCCTGGTTCCCCTGTGGTGCTCGTTACCGCTGCCCGTCGTGCCCCTTACCTGTTTCCGGGGTGCCTCCTCCCCTGGTCCAGTCGATGTCCCTGGCACTGCCTGTCCCAACTGTTGCTGCTGCTTCTGCCCCTCCACCTCCTGCATGTTCAGCAAAACCACCTCCTCCCCTGCCTGCTCCTCCACCACCACCTCCTCCTCCTCTCTCGCTCTCTCACCCTCCAATCTCCTCTGCCTCCCACTTCGCTCCATCCTGCCATGTTCTCCTGCTGCTGTGTGCCCTTTAAATCTCCCTCCGCAGCCTGTGTTGTTGCTGGTTGCCTGTCAGCGATGCTGCGTGCTTTGTCCCCGGCTGGGAATCATTTTGAGTGATTCTGGCTGGTGATTGCCATCCAGATGTTACTTTTTTTGTTTCCTGCTGGGAATCTCTTTGACCACGCTTTCGGAGATGGTCCGGGCTGGAGGTCTGGAAGCGTGGTGGAATTTGATCCCATGTAGGTATTGACTGTGGTGTACATCTGGTGGCCGCCGAACAGACATTCAGGGCAGTTTAGCCCTGCCACAGGATTGACTGTGGTTCATTGTGGTTGAGCGTGATCTCGTAACGTCTGAAAATACCCCATGATGTGGGATCAGGCGCAGCAGCTGAATTGGCCACTGTGCTGCCCATCTCCCGGAGGGCGGCCAGCCGGGGGAGCATGGGGGGCAGGTCTGCGTGGCCGCACATCGCACTGGGTGGCCCCTCCCCGATCCCCTGTAGGAATCCAGCTGGTATGTCTAAAGGACGGCTGGCCTGATTCCTGTCCAGGATCCAAAATAGATCCTGGAACGTGGCTAGAGGGAGGCCCGTATTGTCTAAAATCACACAATGTCCCTAGTCTCTCTTATTAAGCTTAAAAATTAAACCTATTTCAGCATTGCAATATGATTGAAACAATAAAATACCTTTTTAAGTTACATTATTAACAAAAAGTTAACAGAGGTTAAAATACAATCAATGGATGGTGAACAGATCAAAAGCCTATGCTAAATAGAGATGAAGATGCTAACATAAGCAAGTAAATTCCAACAAATTATAATCAAATGGCAAGCTATTAAATAGCAAATACATATTATATTCAAAGAGGGAAACAGAGTCATTTTAGAAAACCAGTGTTTATGCTGTGACATACCACTAAGGGAACCCATTGTGATATTATAAATAGAATTAACTTCTAATCAACATCTTCTAGCAACTATATTGTTTACTGCAGTCCAGACATAATATCGTCAAAACAACTTAGCTGGAGCAAGGTCTTTCACATAACTAAAACAAGATAACATTTAGTGAAATGTGAAAGTGTTTACTGCCAGTTGTACAGCATGCCATAGGTCACAAGAAAGGAAAACAACAGAAAGGAAAATAGATTCCATGGCCTATTCTGAAACATGAACACTTTAACTCTATGATGGATTTTATCCATAGTTAGGATGGAAAAGTAAATCTTAGACCTGAGTAGACCCTATAAGGAATCCCTCTCTCTCAGCTGGACACTTTCTGGGCAGTCTATTTGATCCAGTATTGCTTTCAGCAAACACAGCAAACAATATGTCTAAAATATGCCACCTGTTTTAAAGGCTATGGCTTCTCTTGCCATACCATTACCCACTTAACAACATACCCAGGTAAAAAAAACCATATATATATATATCCTAAAAGTGGATAGGTTAAAAAAATTACAGAATTTAACAGAGAAACCAACATAAGAGGATTTTTCTGGGCGTATGGCTAACAAATAGGAAAAAAAGAACATGTCTAACAAACATCTTTCAGCACAGAACCAAAAACTGACAATTTTGAACTGACCTGTCTTTTAGCAATTCAAAGACTGAAATGGGCCTACTTTTCAGAATTTTTCAGGCCTAACTTTCCTAGCTGCATCCTGGAGTGCTGCTGGTGAAGCAGGCTGACCAAACCCATGGCACCAGCCTGAAGCAAAGCAGCAGTCTATCTGATGTACAGCCCCACACTGCTGCTTCACTTCCAGCTGGACATTGCCCTGGGCAACAGAACAGAGTTGCAAGTGCCAGCCTAAAACATCAGGCGATCGCCTGCATATGGCGTAGGTGGCACTTTGCAGACTGACTGCAGCCCAGAGAACCCTATTGGTATTTCTGAAGGGGACCCAAGTAGGGCTGGGAGTGGGCAGATACAAGGGTGCACCCCCGGAGCAATTCCGGATGCAGGCAGCCCAGCATCCATCTAAAAACACCCAATGTTACTATTTGCAACGAGTGCTAAATCACCTCACAATATTTATAGAATTAACAGTTGCCTAAAACACTTGTCTGTCTGGGCCTACCTGCCCAAAGCCAGACATCTGCAGGGATAGCCCTGTATAATTCAGGGCTCCAGGAAACTCTCCACTGTCTCCAGTCTTCTCTTGCTTCCTCAGTTTGAACACTTGGAGGCAAACTTCCAGATCCAGAGACAAGCCCATTGGTTACTAAGTCTTGACTCTCCCTGGTGGCCCCCATGGCAGGCAGTTGTGATTCCATTCATTTTTAGTGTGGTTTTAATTCTTGTGTAACACTGGATATAATGGTAAAGAAATAATCTGAATCAGAGTTATAAAAATGAACCTGCTGGTATGAAGGGGAGGAAGAACACTACATAAACAAAACCAGATGAGTAAATCTACAATCCATTGTGTCCCAGCCTGTGGCACACTAAGGCCACTTTCATACATGACTCCTCCATGCATATTTGGACTGCAGAGCAGAATGTGCATCCCAAATATGCATAGGGATCCGCCGGTGCAAATGCCCCCCCTCTTTTGCCAGCAAAACCATGCAGGATGCAGAGCAGGAAATCAACCTCTGCATCCCACATGGCCTTGCCAGCTTTTTGCACTGGCTGATCCCCATGAGTGCTGGTAGCTCAGGTGAGGAGTTTCTGTACAGGGGGTGTTTTCCCATGGGGTGCACAGGAATCCCTTAAGGATTCTCTGGGGTTGTGTCCTGGCTTCCAAGATAAGGGTCAGCCTTACTTTGGGGGTGGGGTGGGGCTGTAACAGGACCCCTAGGGTGGTACAGCAACAGATACCCTAGCCCCTTAGGTTACAACCTCCTTGGGCCTCCCACCCCCTCTCTATCTGTTCCCAGTTGTGAGGTGTGTAAATGACTTTAGGAGTTAGGATGCCCAGGCTGAAGAAACTGCCTAAGGCCAAAGCCCCTAAGTGAACTATGCACAGATTTTTTTCTTACAGCTTGCACAATTACAACCGCAACTGAACTGCAAATGCTTACACAAGACTTGCAAACAGAGCTTTAACTTTTATTGCTTGCGCAACAGTTCTGGGCAAATGGCTAAAAACAGACATTTGTAAAATGGGCAAAGATTAACTGGTTAGGATGGTAACCACAAACGCCAGATTAATCCTTGTCTGAATGATCAGATGATGTAAGGCATGGGAGAGTCAACTCTGCCTAGCAACAACATATGCATGGCCTATGTGACCGGAGACCTATAAATATTGGACTGATGTCCTTTGAAACACAGAATGCCTATAACATCAGTTCGTGGTACCATCTCAACTCCAACGGACCGGTCCTGGCGACCCCATCACCTCTGTTATGAGTTGGATAGGTAGGAGGATAGGTAAAGTATGAAAGGATGAATGAATGAATGTGTAATGTTGCAATGATATAACTTTGTATTGAATAAAGCTAAGAGGTTTGCCAATATATTTCCAGTTTATCTCTGATCTCTTGAATTGACCACAGTATCTAAAAGAACACAACAACATTGGTTGGGTGAATGTGTGAATGCTACTAACTGTGGACCAGGACTGAGACTTAAGCCAGGGTCAGCCCTCCCGAGGCCATCCTATATTGGGTGGTTTCAAACACAAGGGGGTCTGGTGGAACCTCATGGTGGAACCTGGTGGAACCTCATGGGTGTGACTGCATAAAACTTTCCCTTTTCCTGTATGAGCTGAATCCTACAGTTAGCTGCCTTTTTGGTACTCTGTAAGGAAATGGAATTCCTTCCCTGGGGTGCCCCCGCACTCGGGGTCTCCAGCTCCTGGACTGACAGTGGCCGAGAGCTGGGGACCCCAAGTGCGGAGCCCCCCTGGCTGACTGACCCATCTCCCCTGAGGCAGCAGGGGGGGCATGGAGTGAGAGGCAGAGGCCCTGCCTCTCCCACACTCTGTGCCCCCCCCCCCCCTGCCTGTCACAGCCGGCCAGGAAAGAGGCAGAGGCCCTGCCTCTCCCACACTCTGTGCCCCCCCCCCCGCTGCCTGTCAGGCTCGGCAAGGGGAAATATGAGAGAGGCGGGGTCTCTGCCTCTCCTTCATTTCCCCTGGCCGAGACAGCCAGGCAATGGAGGGGTCCAGTGGAAGTGAGGGAGAGGCAGAGGCCCCACCTCTCCCACACTCCCTGCAACTTCCGGTGACAGCACAGTGATGGATGGTGAGGTAAGTGCCCCCAAAATGGCTGTGCTTGGGGATGGGCAGAGGGGAGTGCCCCGTCCCTAAGCCCAGGCCCGGGTAGCACCCGCCGACTGAGTCGGGGAGTGCTGCTAGGCCCGCCGGGAGATTGAGGCCCCATGCTTCTCCCACATCCTGGGCCCCGCAGCTCCTAAGGCTGGCCCTGCAGAGAACTAAAGGTCTTGTGTTTTTTTCCAGCTTCCATCCGAATTGATGAATCCAGCCACCACAGGGGAAGGAGGTTTACTAAAGAACTGGATTTGAATGAGGATTATATATAGGGAACTATTCAAATGTGTTCTTTGATTTTGATTTTAATTTCTGGTAACATTTCTCCTTTTTATTTGTAAGTTGTCATGCTTTCTTTCAAACGGGTGCGGGTGCGTGGGGGGGATGAGTGGGTGGCGCAGTGGGTGGGGGTGTATTCCCATGGACTCCATCCACCTCCACCCATCTCCATGCACAGAGCATCTGGCATTGGTGCCCGTTGCTCCGTGCATGGGCAATGGGTGGAGGTGGGTGTTACATGGGAGTGTACATGTACCCCCACCCCCCAGCTGCAGCATTCCCACGAATCCCCACCCATGCCCCGCTGATTGGCTTTGCCCTACTTGTGAATTACTGTAGAATTTAGCCCATAAGAAACTGCATTGCCTATAGGTTTTCTCTCCTGTGTCCTTTTATTTAAAGTGTAACGTAGTGGAGCAAGTTTTTGTACAGGCTCATCATTCGTTTTCATTTTTGTTTAGAAAAAAACTTCATTTTCATAAACAAAAACATTCATTTCCATTTTATGAGGGTTTTTTGTTTATTTTTATTTAAATAAAAATAAATAAATAAATTAAAAATTGCCATGCATGTGCAAAATGGCCTCCAGACCATTCTGTGCCTGTGCAGTCCTTTTCTGAAATGCTGCTGCAGCGTTGGCACCAGTTTGGAAGAGGGCAGCCAGTCTGTGCATGTGCGGTGGCCATTTTTCATGTGTGACCTGCTTCCTTTCCCAAAATGAAAATAACACCAACACTGCAGGTGCCATTCTGAGGAAGGTCACACATACACAGAGTGGCCCCAGTGGCCATTTTGTGCATGCATGGTTTTTTAATTTTTACTTTTATTTTTGTAATGAAAATGGAAGCTTTCCCCCTTCATTTTCATCATTTTCGTTATCCTAACCTATTGTTTTCATATTTTTATTAAGAACACAAACAGGACTTCATTCATTTTAGTAATTTTTAAAATAGGAAAGCACACCCTAGTTTTGGACTAGATCCTGGGAGACAAGCATTCAAATCATGTCTTAGCCATGAACTCAATGCATGGACTTAGGGAACTCACTCTCTCAGCCTCAGTTCCCCATCTAATGGGAATAACAATGTTTCACCCTGTCTCACAGGGTTGTTTTGTGTATGAACTAGATAAGAATTACAAAGTGCTTAGAACACTGAGTACATCTTAGAATAAATCTTCCAGAGGCAATTCAAGACCTATTTATTTGGCCAGACATTTAACAGAGTTAGGAGTTCTGTTTTTGTTTTTTGTTTTTAATGGTTATTATAGTTGGTATTATGGGTTTCATTTTCTGTATTTAAATGTATGTTTTTATGATGTTGTTAGCTGCTTTGAGTCTTTAGGAAAAGGAGGTATAAAACTCAAACCGACTAACTAACTAAATATATAAAAAAATAAGTGCCATCACCTGTGGGGATTTTGAGGGCTGGGGTTGGCCCCGTGGGAGGTAGGAGGTAAGGCAACCAGACGGAGGGGGCCACGCACTCTCTCCGGGAGGGGTAAAGCAGCAAGGCTATGTGCGGAAAACACGCCCTCAGGGTGGAATAAGGCTAGCAGGATGTGTAGTCCCCAGCCTGTCTCATCAATGGGCATCTGGGTAATCACATGCCTTAATTGCCGCTGGATCCACACACACACAGGGATAGGAGGGAACAAGGGCAGGGAAGTGAGGCTGGTGGGCTGCGGGGGTGCGAGAGTCCCAGGGAGGGGGTGAGGCAGGATGGGGCTTGCGTTCCAGGGAGAGCCCCAGGGGGAGTGCTCCCCTGACACCCAAAGGAAGACACACTTACCTTACCAATACTGGTTGCTACAATCACTCACACACGCAGGTACCACACTCACTCCGGTCAGTCACACAGTAGAAACTCTAAGGTATACGCAATCCAAGGCACAAGGGCACGAGAAGGGGGGCCAGTCTCACGGGCGCAAGGCTCGATCACCAGCAACGTCCCTAGCCCTGCATCGGGCTTTTATCCCCCAGTGCAGGGCGTTGCCGGAGTCACGCTGAGCGACGCAGCGCTGGGGGCGTGGTTATCTCTGACGCCGCTCCGCCCTGGTCTCCGCCCCCCGGTGTTCTGGCGCGGAGCGGCGGCGCGGAGTCCTGAAGTCTAACCAGCAGGGGTCCTGCCGGCGGATCCGCTGGGCGTGCTGCAGGGGTTTCCCTGTTGAGGACTGTGGGCACGGCAGGGGACTGATCCGGTGCAGCGAGGGGACCCGCTGATGCCAAAGGTGGAGGTGCAGTGGCAATGGTGGGGGCTTTGGGTGTTTGGGCCCTTACAGCACCCCCCCTCCAAGGTCGATGCAGGAGCGTGGGGCGAGGTTTGAAGCGGTAGCACATGTGAAAGTAGCGTACCAAACGTGGGGCATGTACGTCCGCTGCTTTTTCCCAAGACCTTTCTTCGGGACCGAAACCTTTCCACTCAAGCAGATACCATAATCGTCCGTGACGACGGCACGAGTCCAGAATTTGCTGTACTTCATACTCTTGGGTCGACGGAAGGGGCCCCGCTCGTTTGTTTTCGGGTTGTCGGGGGGTTTGGGCGGCCTTTAGTTGGGAGACGTGAAAGGTGGGGTGGATGCGATACTGCGCCGGTAACTTGACCCGATAGGCAACGTCATTTATCTTTTGGCATATGGGGAATGGGCCCATATACCGATCGTCGAGCTTTGCTGATGGCCGTGCGGAGGGGTACTTCCGGCGGTCCACCCAGACCCAGTCCCCTAGGGCGTACTGTGGGGCGGTTTGACGATGTCGGTCGGCATACAGTTTATACTGTTGCCGGGCGCGCTGGAGGTTCGTCCGGGCATTGATTTGTGCCTTGCGGATGCGTGCGATAAGAGCCCCTGCGGCCGGAACAGAACAAGGAGTTACTTCTGGTATACAAAGGGACGGATGATACCCATAGGTAACAAAAAAAGGTGAGTTCCCCAGGGACGCATTGAGGGTATTGTTGTAGGTGAACTCAGCGATGGGTAACAGCTCATGCCAATCATCCTGATGGTATCCGGTATAGCAACGCAGGTATTGTTCAAGCGTCTGGTTTACGCGTTCCACTTGCCCATTCGTTTGTGGGTGGTATCCGGAGGTCAGGCTACGCTTTATGTGGAGATTCCGTAATAATTCCTTCCATAACCGTGACGTAAACTGAGACCCTCGGTCTGACACAATCTCAAGGGGTATGCCGTGTAGTTTAATAACATGCTGAAGAAGCAACTGGGCGGTACCACTTGCGGTAGGTAATCCGGGGGTGGCGACGAAGTGTCCCATCTTTGTGAAGTGATCTACAATCACTACAATTGTCGTATACGTAGCAGAGGGGGGTAGGTCCACAATAAAATCTAGCCCGATTCGTTGCCAGGGTCCTTGTGGTAAGGGGGCCAGCTGCAGCAACCCCTGCGGCCGGTGTCGGGGAGCCTTAGTTCGAGCGCAGGTGGCGCACTGTTTGACGTAGTGGGCCACATCCTGGCGTAGCGTAGGCCACCAGAAATGCCGTTGGAGTAAGGCAAGGGTACGGCGAACCCCTGGGTGTCCAGCCAGTGGGGCGTCGTGATGCCCCCAGAGCAATGGTTTACGGGCCTTTGGGGGGACCACGAGTCGCTGTTGATAGTACAGCAACCCGTCTCGCCCCTTCTGTATCTTCGGGGCGAGCCCGGGGCTGAGAGGGTTGGGAAACTTGCGAAATTGAGAAGAGGTAATAAGGTTAATCGATGAGGTCCGGGCCTCCAAGATGGGTTCTCCCCGGCTGTCGGGGGGATCTCCTGGCTCCGTACAGCGGGAAAGGGCGTCAGCCAAGATATTTTGGGCGCCAGGGCGATAGCGGATCTGAAAGTGGAATCGCGTAAAAAAAAGAGCCCAGCGTCCATGTCGGGAGTTGGTAATGCGGGTGGAGTGTAAATAGGTGAGGTTCCGATGATCCGTTACTACGGTAACGGGGTGCTTAGCCCCTTCGAGGTAGTGCCTCCAGGACTCAAAGGCGGCTTTGATGGCTAGAAGTGCACGATCTAAGACCGTGTAATTTTTCTCTGCGCTGTTGAGCTGCCGGGAGTAGAACGTGCAGGGTAATAAGCGGTCCCCCCCTGGTCCTGGTTGTAAAAGCGCCGCTCCAATGGCGACGCCGGACGCGTCTGTTTCCACCGTAAACGGTTGGTCGAAGCGGGGATGTTGAAGGATGGGGGCGCGAGTAAAAGTAGCCTTGACAGCCTCAAACGCCTGTTGATGCGTGGGTCCCCATTGGTACTGCACTCCTTTCCGTAACAAGGCTGTTAGGGGTGCCGTTAGCTTCGCATAGTTAGCAATATACTGCCGATAATAGTTCGCCGTGCCAAGAAAACGTTGTAAGGCTTTTACGGAGGACGGCGGGGTCCATTGTGCAATAGCACTTGTTTTTCTAGGGTCCATCTTGATTCCATGTGGCGAGATTATGAACCCGAGGAATTCAATGGTCGTCACATGAAAGGCGCATTTCTCGTGTTTACAGAACAACCGGTTCTGTCGTAATCGTTGTAGTACCTTCTGTACTTGGGGAATGTGTTCTGTTAGGGTATTTGAGAAAATGAGGATATCGTCCAGATATGCTACCACACACGTATCCAGCATATCGCGAAGAACATCATTTATTAAGTGTTGGAACGTGGCCGGTGCGTTTGCTAACCCGAACGGCATCACGAGATACTCGAAATGCCCGTAGCGAGTTCGGAAGGCGGTCTTCCACTCATCCCCGGGGCGAATGCGTAGGAGGTTATATGCGCCCCGGAGATCGAGCTTAGTGAAAATCTTGGCCCCATGCAGCCGGTCAAGCAGCTCGGGGATCAGCGGGAGGGGGTAGCGGTTCTTGATTGTTATCGCATTGAGCCCCCGATAGTCAATGCAGGGGCGCAGCCCTCCATCCTTCTTGGGGACGAAGAAGAGGGGAGCCCCTGCCGGGGAGGTGGAATGGCGGATGAACCCCCGCTGCAAATTGTCATCTACATACTCCTTTAAGGTTTCCAGCTCGGGAGCGGACAGAGCATAAATTCGGCCGTACGGCGGTTCTGCGCCGGGCATCAATTCAATGGGGCAGTCATAGGTCCGGTGTGGTGGCAGACTCTCGGCTTCTTGTTTACTAAAAACATCTTGGAACGTTACGTAGGGAGCGGGCAGCTGGTTAGTGACCTCCCCGGTAGTTGTAGCCAATATCGTCGGCCGGGGTGGGTTGTGGAGGCAGACGGTGGTGCAATGTTTGGTTCTAAAGGCAACCGTCCCCTGGGCCCAGTGGATCTCTGGATTGTGTTGGCGAAGCCAGGGCATTCCCAACACCACCTCGAACATGGGGGATGCCACCAGGTCAAAACACATCTGCTCGATGTGGGCCCCGATGGCGACCTGGAGCGGGGTGGTTTGCCACACCAAGGGTCCTGAACTAAGGGGCGACCCGTCAATGGTGTGCACCTGCTCCGGGGTTGGCCGGGGGGCGTGGGGCAGGGTATGGCGCCGCAAAAACCCCTGATCCATAAAGTTCCCGGAGGCCCCAGAGTCGACGAGCGCCCAAGCAATCACACTGCGGGGGGTATCACCCCTCAGAGTGACCGGAATCTGTAGGTGGTGCCCCTCCCCGCCGTTCCCCCCCCAATAATCGAGGTATTTAGGATAGGGTGGTTAGATTCACCCCCGGGAGCCCGCCTACAGTTCCCGGGGCCGGGCTTTTCCCGCTTCCCTGTGGGTAGGGGGCAGGGCTGGACACTCCCGTGCGAAGTGTGAGGATTCGCCGCAGTAGAAACAAAGCCGGGAGTTGCGCCGGTGCTCACGTTCTGCGGCCGTTAATGGCCCCCGGGAGGCTCCGATCTGCATGGGTTCCCCCTCGGCCTCTCGGGCTGCCTCTCCCCTTGTGGGGGGAGGGGGCAGCATGCGGGGTCCTAGGGCTCGAAAAGGCTCCTGTTGTCTCTCTTGTCGTCGTTCCCCCAAACGCTCGTCTAGCTGGACGGTGAGGGTAACTAGCGCCCCCCAGGATTCGGGCAGGGTAGTAACGGCAAGTTGGTCCTTCAATTCTTCGCTCAACCCTCGCCTATACATTACCCGAAGCACGTGGTCTGGCCAGTTAAGATCCACAGCAAGCTGTTGGAATCTGGTTACGTACTCGAGTAATTGGCCTTTTCCTTGCTTGAGCCCCATAATGGCGGTCTCCGCATCCTTGACCCTGTGTGGGTAGTCGAATAAAAAGGTAAATTCTTGCACGAACCGGGCATAGTCCTGCAACAAGGGGCTCTTGCTCGTAAGCAGCGGGGTGGCCCATGCCAGCGCGTGTCCTTCCAGTAATCCAATAATATAGGCTACCTTCCTAGTATCAGTGTTATAGGTGTGGGGTTGCATGGAAAAGGCCAATTCACACAAGGCAATGAACCCTCTGAACTGTCGTCGATCCCCCGCATACTTTGTAATCTTGGGTCCTTTGGGTTCTCGCGGCAGCGAGACAGGGGCGTCCCCCGGGGGGACCACCACTACCGGGGTGTGTGTGGCTGAGCCGCCGCTTCCTCCCAGGCCTGTTGGTCCTTGAGGTCCTTCACTTCCATAGCAAGGGACTTGACTATCCGTGTCAATTCCTGAACCTCAGCGGAGAGTTGCTCCATGGGCCTGCAGGCCCACCGGGTGGGTAGGGGTCGTTCAGCGAATTGGAGGCTGGTGATTCTGTGGGGATTTTGAGGGCTGGGGTTGGCCCCGTGGGAGGTAGGGGGTAAGGCAACCAGACGGAGGGGGCCACGCACTCTCTCCGGGAGGGGTGAAGCAGCAAGGCTATGTGCGGAAAACACGCCCTCAGGGTGGAATAGGGCTAGCAGGATGCGTAGTCCCCAGCCTGTCTCATCATTGGGCATCTGGGTAATCACATGCCTTAATTGCCGCTGGATCCACACACACACAGGGATAGGAGGGAACAAGGGCAGGGAAGTGAGGCTGGTGGGCTGCGGGGGTGCGAGAGTCCCAGGGAGGGGGCGAGGCAGGATGGGGCTTGCGTTCCAGGGAGAGCCCCAGGGGGGAGTGCTCCCCTGACACCCAAAGGAAGACACACTTACCTTACCAATACTGGTTGCTACAATCACTCACACACGCAGGCACCACACTCACTCCGGTCAGTCACACAGTAGAAACTCTAAGGTATACGCAATCCAAGGCACAAGGGCACGAGAAGGGGGGCCAGTCTCACGGGCGCAAGGCTCGATCACCAGCAACGTCCCTAGCCCTGCATCGGGCTTTTATCCCCCAGTGCAGGGCGTTGCTGGAGTCGCGCTGAGCGACGCAGCGCTGGGGGCGTGGTTATCTCTGACGTCGCTCCGCCTTGGTCTCCGCTCCCCGGGGTTCTGGCGCGGAGTGGCGGCGTGGCGTCCTGAAGTTTAGCCGGCAGGGGCCCTGCCGGTGGACCCGCTGGGCGTGCTGTGGGGGTTTCCCTGTTGAGGACTGTGGGCACGGCAGGGGACTGATCCGGTGCAGCGAGGGGACCCGCTGATGCTGAAGGTGGAGGTGCGGTGGCAATGGTGGGGGCTTTGGGTGTTTGGGCCCTTACATCACCACATCCACTACAGTTCCTGGCCTTTTCTTCTAGACTTTCCTGTGAGGTGATCCACTGCCTTGGGCTGCCAGCCTTCTGGTTTACTTCTTCCCTTGAAGTCAGATTCCTGGCAGGCCCTGTTAAACTCCTGAGGTAAACTCCTCTCCTGGACTCTGCCTCTTCCCTGGTGGTCCTTCCTACTGAGCTTTTGGGCTCAGTCTTTTATATCCATTTCCTTCCCCTCTGGCTAGCAGCTTTCTCTCCTGCTCCAGCTATTAACTAGAGCTGAAATGAATGTGCAATTATAATTCTGAATTTGTAAGTATATCTGGCTTGTAGCTCTCACTCGCATTGTGCCTTATAGGTGTCACCATGTGTACTCTCTAAAGCAGTGATGGGGAATCATTATCCCATAGACCAAATATAGCCTGTAGCTGTTCTTTATTGGCACCTTTTCTGTATTTGGATACAGCCAATGGGTGTAGCCTCTACTGTTAATCACCAATGAGGTGCTAACTCTATCAATAGTCTTGGATGAAGACTATTGCTCAGAAACAATGGATCCAAGATGAGGGTGTATAACTGTGCACATTAAACTGGAGACTGGACCCATGATTTGGATTCTCTCCTCTCTTTCCAACAAACTCCCTCAGGCCCTGTCTGGTCCATGATATTTGTAATCATTTCTAAGTGTACCGTGGGAGTTGGTTGAGTTATCTACCCCTGTGATGGAGTTTACAATCAGGAGCTTGGTTCTGCAAATACTACGAGCCATTGCGTTTGCTGAGAAGAACAAATATTTTGATAGGAACTTGCGATCATCAAGCATAATGCATTCTACCATTTCTGTGTCAGCTAGTGGCATACAAAAAAATGAGACTGACTATTGCATTTGCAACCAGATATTTTTGGAGAACAATGGTTCCCCAGGTGCATGCACACTGACAATATGGTAATCTACAATGGCCAAACCTCAAGGTTCTATTATTTACCTAGAATAAACATCTCTTTTTCCTCTTACTCTTCTAGACCTTTTTGGAAGTAAAATTGCAGAAACATTCACAGGATCTGAACTTCCACAATCTTTAGCCTTAACAGAGAATGAAGGCTCCTGAATTTAGGGGGAGAAAATGTTGACTTTTTGACTCTATAAACAGAAAGTTTTAGGTTGAGGTTTCAGCACATGTTTGGGTCACTTATTTTATCAGAATCACTTTGCCCAATTTTAATTAAAATCAGTGGACTATGCAGTTCTATTAGATTAGAGGAAAGGGGAGTTTGTTAATTTACATTTAAATAAAATTGATTTTCTGAACTTCTGATGTAGTGGCATTTTTAATTTTTTATGCTTCATAATAAATTTATAAGTGCTGCTACTGGAATTATAGGGAGACTAAATTAATAGTTCTGGTGATTTCATAATTTGCTTATTACAGTATATTATACATATGCACACACAGGGTGCAGCCACATTATCCCACTTTGGGCAATATTAACATGTGATGCAGTGGTTTGTACGTCAGGCAGCCACCAGATGTTCACCCCAACCCGGGGTGTGGCGGGCAACCAGATAACATGCAGTGCATCCTCTGAAAAAGTCTGAAGATACATTGCACTTGTTAGCATTGCCCAAAGTGGAATAATGTTGCCCAAAATGGTTTGAGGGACCACCTCCCATGTGTCCAGGTGGTGCAGCCCTGCCTTGAGCCAGGGTCTGTGAATCAGGACTGGAGGATCGCCCGGCTAACAGCTGATTGCACTGGAGGGAGGCTTGGAAAGAGCATGCTCCCTCTTCCCTGCCTCCTAACAGCTGATCACAGGGGAGGGGGGCCTGAAAGCAACATGTACTCTCTTATCAGGCCCCCCTCTTACATGGTCAGCTCTTAGGAGGCAGGGAAGAGGGCATGCACACCCACACCCAACAGCTGTCTACCAGCAGCTGACCCACTCCATCAGCACAGCAGGAGTCCAGGCTTCCAGCCCGCCCTGGAGTGTGGAGTGCCTGGTGATGGCTGCAGGGGGCAGAGCATGTGTGTTATGAAGAGATACCAGGCTACATGTAGACTATGGGTCTAACAAATATGCAAAGGTAAAGGTTAAACATGCATGTAATGTGAAAGCTGAGAACTGGAAACTTGCTTCATGCAATGGAGGATTGCTAAGTCATGACCCTAAACGACTGTGCAATCAGAAAAGGCCTAACACTTCTGCATATACTAGCAATAGGCCATTGATTTGCAAATGGATTTCTTCCTGTGGACGTGACTGAAAGCACAGAGCCACTTGGTGGGAAAATCAAACAAAGGACCCTGGAAAAGTACTTAAGGGGAAAGACAAGAAAAAAAGACAGATCTTCATCAGAGATCTTCAAGATCATAGGAGACATATCATCTTACCAGTCAGAGAAGGGCTGCACCAAACGAGCGATGAAGTAAGGATTGATCTATTGGAAACCCTAAGACTTTTACCCAGTCAAGTTTTCTACAGCTGGCTGTGACATGAACTGAAATATCCTTGGATTTTGATTAGGGTAAGCCTAAGTTAGGAGAATTCAAGTACAGATAGGAATGCGTTATTGGTTATGTTATTTTGATTTCTGCACTCGAGTATAATCTTGTACTGCATGCTTATTCATTAAACTTCTTTTAACTGAACCTAGTGGGGGACACAGTTGGGTTAATTCTGTGTTTACAAACACAGGTGAACCTAGGCCACTTTCAGACCTCCCCCTCCCCAGCGCGCATATTTTGGCTGCAGGAGGGAATGTGCAATCCAGGATATGCACGGGGTTTGGCCGGTCTGAAAGTCCCCCCTGAGCAGTTTTGCTGGTAAACACCCTCATAGATGGAGAGCAGGATTTACTGCTCTGTACCTCTGCAGACGTTTGCCAGCAAAGCTGCGCAGGCGAGGGAGCTTTCAGACCGGCCGAACTCTGCGCATACCCTGGCTTGCGCATTCTCTCCCACAGCCAAAATATGAGCCGGGGGGGCGGGGGGGGAGGTCTGAAAGTGGCCCTAGAGAAAAAGAGTCTGTGCAGGGAAACTCTGAGGCTAAAGAGGTGACAAGAAGGTTCACTTGTTGCAGGCTGAATCAGTTCTAGAGAGAGAGCTGATCCAGTGAGAGCTGCAAGCCAGGAAACTGAGTCATGACAGCCTAGAGTGGGGTAGTGAGACCCCAATCCTATGACAGTGTGGCCAGCTCTGCCTGCTGTCCAAAAGTGTGCTGTCCCCAATTGCCTGCCAGTGCCCTGGTGTGGGCAGGGAATCGGGAATGCAAAATGTTAAGATACTTGTTGACCTCTCTCGTGTATCTTCCCAAGAGACTGACACTGTTCTTAGGTCAAGGAAGATGACAGTCTATTGTCTTACCCTTATAATCCTCTTGGAATCACCAAAGTTTTGTATGTAATGACAAACTACTGGCCTGTGCTTAATAATGTATCTTTCTGTCCTATTACCTTCAGTGCATAAATATTCACTTGCTGGATGGTAATTTCTCTCTGTCTCGTCTGCCAAAACTCTTGTTCATGCTCTGGTCATATCTCGCCTCGATTACTGTAACCTCCTTCTTTCTGACCTTCCCCGGTCTCACCTTTCTCCCCTCATCTCCGTCCAGAACTCTGCTGCCAGGGTCATCTACCTCGCCAGTTGCTTCGACCATGTGCAGCCCCTCCTCTCTTTGCTTCACTGGTTTCCCTTTACTGAATGAATCCTGCACAAGCTCCTAGTCTTCACCTATAAAGCTCTTCACAACCTCGCTCCCCCCTACCTCTCTGCACTTATCGCCCTCCATACTCCAGCCTGTGCACTTCACTCCTCCTCTGTCCCTTCTCTCACCCTTCCACGCCTTCCCTGCTCCCCTAAGCGCCTTCGTCCCTTCTCACTTGCTGCCCCCCATGCCTGGAACTCCCTCCCTGTCCACATC